>CABFWB010006213.1:0-30232 GCA_902151455.1 Timema bartmani
AGTACTTTTACTCACAAGACACGTTTTGGCACTAGAACATTGAATGAAACCGTTAAATTTGTCCCCTCGTTAACAAGCAGAAGACAAATTTAGCGTCACTATTTGGTCCGTTGCAAGGTGTGTTTATGTCCATCCAATATAGTATAGAGATCACTGGTGGAGCCAAACCACTAAGCCCAACAACACAACCTTATGATGATGAATTCCCCACGCCTAGCAACGAATCTACATTCTCTCTACAGGTGAATGCCAATACACTTGACCTATTTCTAATACCTCATCTACACCACATCCTCAACAACCAGACCCCATAACGGTAACCTAACCTCGTTTGGACGACCCACAAACATGACACCCTAGATCAAAATACATTATTATTTACCATCAAAACACTGATAATTGGAACTTCCAATATTAAGATTAATAATTGTCCGTAGGCTTCAACATATTTGGGATGTTAGTAGTATGTTGACCCACCTCATGGGGCAACATTGGCCAAGACATTAATTTCATTGATCTAATTTTCCAATGGTGGGGAGGTTGGGATTTGAATCCTAGCTGGGTATGATTGGGGGTTTTTTTCTAAATGTTTTCCCCTCTCCCTCTACACAAGTCCGAATTCTATAACTCCACCTTTATCATCTGAGTATACCCTATTAGTGTAAAACACGCGGACATACCAGTTGACCAGACAGTCAAAGGGTAGCCCTAATCTGTTTAAGAAGCCTCAACAAAACTTTAATAATGTAAGCCTATTTAAACTGAATTGTACATACAATATTAGTTACTATCCACATTAATGTGAGTTGTAGGCCTATGAAATATTGCAGCCAAGACTGGAACTAACCAAAATAGGCCCTAGCTTAATGTTTACATGCGGTTTGGTTTAGGCTTAGGTTTGTTAATCATAAAAGGTTTACTAAATTTATCTGAAACCGATAATTAGTAGTTAGACCTAGTTATCTTGAAGTGAATAAATTGCAAACAACTCATTATAGAGAAATATAATATCCTTATATTATTGATCACTTAACTAAAGTCTCAAGAATGCCCTTTAAATAAAATATGCATTTTATTATTTTTAACCATCCAAATCACCCTCCCGTTCATTTTATTGTTAACTTAGTAGGCCGACTGGGTATAAATGCCCATGGTTTTGACATTAAGTTGTCGAAAATATTCAGTGTAAACACTATTTTTGGGAGTTCTTGAACGCTTCCATCAACTTTAAATAACTAGTTTTATTTTCTAAGATCTTTACAAAACATATTACACTCTTTATTGGCAAACATCTCATATTAATTCATTTCCACGTATGACATTACTATTTGAATGCATATTTCACATTATGATTTTTTTGACTAAAATATGTTGTGTGTATTGAATAATGTAGGCCTAAGAATTTTTTCATTTCCAACCGTAGGCAAACAAAATGATGCAATAGATTTATTAAATCAAGCTAGGTTAAATCTTTCTTGCAAACAATGTGACTTGTGATCAGCTGTTTGGGAAAATAAAAATATATAAATAATGTTCAGTCATGTATACCAGCATTCTTGAAATAAATTTACCTAATTTCTAGCCTCTAATTTCTTAAAAGGTTCTTTGGAAAAGTGTTGCCAACTGTTGACGCAAACTGATTTTATTTTTTGCGTTGAGACTAGAAGCAAAGTCAAAGCTAAAACTAGCGGACGATACAAAGTGTGATGGTCATACTAACCCAAACACTATATTTTCCTTGAAAGTGAAGCTAACTAGCGGTAGCAACTAACTTTGCGTCGAATGGTCATAATAGCCCTGAGGCCCTGTAACGGTGAATTCCCTCCTTTCTCCTTCGCTTACATCCTCCAGTCCCTTCTCCCTATTCCTTCAACACCTACCCCTTTTCCCCTCCTTTCCCACACCCCTTTACCCTCCCTCCCACCATAGATAACACTTTAAAGGTGTATAGGTATCTCCTTTCTCTCTCCAGGTGAATGCTGATGCACCCATCCTATTCCGATTAAATCCTCCACAAAAAAACCTTTCTATCTTACACCCAACTACTTGAACCCATCACCCCCTTCCCTGGAACCCTAGCTCTCAGTCTATAACAGTGAATTACACTCTCCCAACCTGTGCAGGTCTCGACACTCCCTTCCCTCTAGCCCCGGCTCCATACCCTCCATCCTCTAACCCTCACGGCAATTAGAGATGGTGGCATGGAATTAAAATAGAATTAAAATCTTATTAAATCGAATTAAAATTATATTTAACCTTATAGCGGGACGGGGAAAAACAAAATGGCTCCCTACCTCCCTTGTCGGACTTAAAATTAATATTTCATGGATTACTTAAAAATATCCCAATAGTCTGCCATCATTTTGTTGTCTTGGTGTAATCTTTCTCCTTGTTCCTCACTAACGGCTAGGAGGTTTTTGGAAATGTAGTCCGGGCAGGTGTTCACAAAGCGCACCTTCAAGCTAATGGAACAATCTAATGCTTTGATTGTATCTAGCATGTTTTATACTATTTGCTTGTATTTGGGAGCTTTGTATCTCCCGCAAAACTTCCTTAAAAGCATTACAAGCCTATCTTTCAACAGTTTCCATTTTCATTTCAAGCTCATTGTCTTTTAGGAGTTTTTGGGTGTCTGGTTTGGCAAAAATGCCTTTTTCACTTTGTCATTAGACAATCCCAGAAACACCTTGCACAGATACTTAAAACCCTACTTTGTTTGACAAAGCTTTTACAAACTACTTCGTAAATTTAGGTTTGATATGAATAGGGTGTAGGAGGAATTTTTTTGGAATCAACCAATCTTTCCCTAATAACATTTTTGTTTCCTGCTATTAATCCTGCTTGGTCATTGGTTTTTGATTCATTGTTGGGTACTTTGTGTATCCTCCTTTCTGTCCAAGGAGCATGGACATTATTTAAAATCACTAATATCATCCATCAATGATTCTTGTAATGGAACTTGGTGGGAACTAGGGCTACTTTTGTATAACTTTCTACAGACAGAATGACCAACAGGGACTGAAGCATGCTTGTTTAGCAACACTGCTTTGAAACTTCTTTTAAACAAGTCAATAAAGAATCTCCACTCATCCAAGCTGTACTCAGGTTGAACTGTTGCATCAGTCCATTAACATCATTACAGTACAATAAGTCAACATATTGAGAAAAATCTATGAAGAAATATTTTTATCTATTTCTTTACCATGAGAAAGAGCTGCCAGGAGATAATAATTTATTTTCCTTAAGACTAGAGCCAAACACTTCTGCACAATCTTTAGGAAGACCTAGGTCTCTGACTAAAACATCCAATTCACTTTGTGAATAAAAACTATGGTGTTGTGCTACACGAAGCATCCTAAAAGTCCTCATCAAAGTGTTGGTTTTCCTATTTTAGTATCAATAGGTGTATCTTTTAATGTATCTGGTGAAAAAGCCACTAGTATTCCTGAGCCATGAGCTACAAGGTGAATTGTGGATGGGAGGTTCAGACTAAACATTTATATCCTATTCTTAGATTGTAGCTCTTTACTTTAGAAGAGCAAAAATATCAGTCATCACTCTGATTTCTGAATCCCTTCCAGATCCTGGTGCCTTCCCATTCTTCATTTTCCACAGTGCCTCTTCAACATCCTTCTAGGTTGTATCCATTGTCCTTCTCTGACAGCTGCCTGCTTCGTTTTATCCTTCCTCCTCAATGTTCCCCTTTTCATCTAGCAACTCCTCAAAACGCTCTTTCCATATCCCCTTACACTCCTCTTTTTCCCCCCACCTAATTTATATTCTTATCCACCATTACAACACACTCCTCCCTGTTCCTTCTTCTACTATTAACCATTTTATACAGGACTTTCTTACTCCTTTCACTTTCTGTTTCCATCATCTCTTTTCCTTCCTTTATATTGTTTTTTCTTCCTTCTTTCCTTGCTTTGTATACCTACTTTGCCTCTACTTTCCTCATTTGGAACCACTCCCTGAAGGCCCTATTCTTCTAGCCACTGCCTCCCTCACGCCCCCATTTCACCATTTACTCTGGTTGCCTGCTCTCCCGCAGACTTCCTCTGCTGCCTCTACCATTCTTCTTAATTCTTCCTCCCCTGTCCCTAGCACAACCCTTGTTGCAGTGTGCTGTATTCTCCTCTAGAACTCCTTTATATACTCTTTCAATTTTCATATCCTTATCCTTCTTTCCTGGTTCTCATCTGCCCTTTTTATTTTCCTTTTTACTCTGAGATTTGTTATCAACAATCAATGGTCACTGTCTACAGTCTCTGATAGAATTACCTTCACATCCATTATGTTTTTCCATACCGATTTGTCCACAAATATGTAGTCCACAACCAACTTCCTTGACCAATCAGTGTTGTATCAGGTCACCTTGTGGCTTTCCCTTTTTTTTATAAACTACAAGCTCCCAACCATCAGCCCATTTATTTGACATATGTCCAGCAATCTCTCGCCTTCCCGTTCCTTCTTCCAAAGCCATCTACTCCAAGTACGTCCTCGTAATCTGGTCTGTTTCCAAAATATGCCAGACTCTTCCCACCCAAATGTTTTTGCATGTACCCTCCTTAGAGGTACAACCCACCTGCACTATGTCCATGCTCTCGCCCTACACTCCTATTTTCACCCTCTATATCCTATCAGCGATCCTCTTTATTTCCTACCTTATCTCACCAACCCTCCCACGCCATTTCTTCTTTATTTCCAAACCAATACTCCCTGAATCCTTCCCTCAGATCCAGCTTTCCTTCATCTCTCCATCTTGTCTCTGACATTCTGAGTACATCCAGTTTCCTCCTCTCTATGAGGTCCACCATATCTCCCACTTTCCCCGTCAGTGTGCGTACATTCAGTGTTCCTATTATCAGTCATTCTGCTTTGCCGGGTTCGTATTCTTTAAGTATGTCCTTTCAGAGGTTTGTTCTTCTGTTGAAAGCTTTTCTACTATTCACTACTGGCTTGCTAGAGCCACCATAGCTCTTGTCTCTTCCTATACAGGTTCTATATTCCTTCTTGTCTCCTCCCATACTAGTGGGTTCTAGATTCCTACTTGTCTCTTGCTATACTAGTTGGTTCTAGATTCCTACTTGTCTCCTCCTATACAGGTTCTAGATTCCTACTTGTATCTTGCTATACTAGTTGGTTCTAGATTCCTACTTGTCTCCTCCCATACTAGTGGGTTCTAGATTCCTACTTGTATCTTGCTATACTAGTTGGTTCTAGATTCCTACTTGTCTCTTGCTATACTAGTTGGTTCTAGATTCCTACTTGTCTCCTCCCATACTAGTTAGTTCTAGATTCCTACTTGTCTCCTCCTATACAGGTTCTAGATTCCTACTTGTCTCTTGCTATACTAGTTGGTTCTAGATTCCTACTTGTCTCCTCCCATACTAGTGGGTTCTAGATTCCTACTTGTCTCTTGCTATACTAGTTGGTTCTAGATTCCTACTTGTCTCCTCCTATACAGGTTCTAGATTCCTACTTGTCTCCTATCCTCCCATACACATTCTAGAAAGACCTGGAACTATATGCGATCACTGCCCTCTTCTCATTCGATCTTCTTTTTAAGATACTCTATACCAGTTGTCGCCAACCTTTATGCTATCAAGGGTGCATTTGAATTTCTAAACTTTTTCGCAGGCGCATGTGTGTACATTTAGAAAAATTAACTTAATGTGATTTTTAATGTAACAATTGGAAATGTATTTCACTGATAATCTTTCAAAGTGTGAATGATAAGTTTACGCTGCAGTTCTTAAACCGTCTCTTAGAAAGGTAAGAACTATATTTAGTTTTTACTTTGAAGAATACTGGTTTTCGCAGATAAGATGATCAAAAATAAGATTTAATCTTTATTGCAAAGATAATCAAAGGAAATTTTGTGTGGTTTACTAGTTTCCAGAAATGTTTGTCTCTATGGCAAGTTTTGAGGGTTAAGTTGTTCTGAAATTTCTTATTCCAATTCTTCAACATACGTTTTATACATTTTATTAATATATTTGGCAATGATACTAATATCCACGGTATTAAATGGGTTTTCAATAAAATATATGATTGGCTAGATTTCACTAAATTTGGCAGATCCTTGATTGAATACATCATCCAACTTTGCTATCAAAACAACTGTTTCGTTTGATTCTTGACATGTTTGTAAAATTTGTCAGTACATCTTTGTCTATTTCTTATTTAAAAGGGAACTCAATTTGAGTATGACTGTCTTGGTAGGTGCATGCAAAAGGGCTGATGGGCGTACATGTGAGCACTGGGTTGCCAATCCCTGCTTTACACTCTATACTTTCAAATCTACTCCATCCACATGTATATCTTTACTAGCCCCTAGTCTATCCAATACCTTAGCTTGGTCGGTAGCGTGTCTATTTCTTGAGCTAAGGATCCCAGGTTTTATTCTCGGCATGGCCAAAACATTTATCATCGGTGAAATGTTGGCTTACCCTTTCACAGTGACAAATTAATGGCCGGGGACCGGATATTGTGCCTGTCCTAGTCTTAAGTTATATTATAAGGCATGTGAAGCTATGACAGGCCTAGCAAGCCAGTAGTGGGAAATATATGGCTTGAATAGAAAAAACTCATGGGCTGGAAATGGATGTAAAACTAGGCCCTAGCCTCTTCCTTTTCACACTTTGTCATGTTACATTTCACTCCACTCTCATTCACTTTCTCTTCCTTCTTCCCTCATACCATCAGGTCATCTACAAAGATCGTGGTTTTCATTCTTTCCTTGCCACTTTATTCATGACCATTTCAAATAGTAGTGTGGAGAGGGCGCTCCCCTGCTTCCCTCTATTTTTTATTTAGAACCACTCCGTCCTTCCACTCTCCGTCTTAACACAACCCTGCTATTTTCAGACATGCTTTTCACTCTCATTACAACTCCTCTTTCCACTCCAGCCTCCTCCGTTGCTTTATTTCTATCCACACTTCCATGAACCAAATCCTCTTCATATTAATCTATCTTCTTTATCAGTTGTTTAGTTGTAAATATCGATCTCATTTCTCTGAACACAGTTATGTTCTAGTAATGTTAGTTATCCACAACTATACTAGCCAAAGACAAAATTTATTTTTTATTTTTTTATTTCTCTGAAATTTTTTTCAATCCTTGCCTATCAACTAGCCTTAAGAATTTAAAATACACATCTTTACATAATTTTTTCAGTTGTGTGTTTTTTAAATAAACCATTTTTGAGAAATTTTAATTATTGATTCAAAATTTAAGTACAAATTCAATCATCAAATTATGTGTTAAAATTGTTATCTTTCAAAACTGAGAGTATTTAGCATTCTAGACCATTCTATTTACAGTAGAAGCGCTTTAATCTGGCATGTCTGGCCGTACCGAATTAGCGATTTTGCCGGATTACCAAGCTTCAAAGATAAATTACTCTAGATAAAAATGCAAATGATTAAAACATGTATTTTAAGAAAAACATAGCGAACAAAAGTTAAATTCAAACATTGAATATTTATTTAATTAAATATTCATGTAAATAAAAAACACTACAATGCACAAAGGAAAAATTAATACACATGAGCATTATTATTGAAAAAAGTCTCTGGTATCACGTTGCTTCCATGATTTGGATCTCTTTTTCAAAAAGTCGTTATGGATTATAAACAAATTTATGAGTTCTGCAAAGTTGTAACTTTTGTTGAATTCGGCAAATTTTATAAATTTATGCAATGCATCAGAAGCCTGTTTCCATGAGACTTAGGCTTCATCTGCCATGGCTCTTTCTTCATCCGATTCCACCCCCTGAACCTGAGCTTCTTGTGGGTTAACAACACTTTGTATTATCTGTTCGACACTCAGTTCTTCGACCACTGGCACACTTTTGTTGATTTCAATCCAGTCTATAACTTCCTTACGGGGTACATCTCTTAAAGGGTTGTTTGGCACAGCTTCTATCAAATCTAGCACTATATTTTGACCATCACCGGTAACATTTTGTTCCGCATCTTCATCATTAGGCCAAAGTTTGCGCCAGCACCGCTGTATATTCACTTCTTTCACCTGATTCAAAGCTAAGGCAATTGCAAAAATTGCATCTTTAACATTAAACTGTTTTTGGAAGTCTGTTACATCAGAGTCAGCGTCCAAAAGGCCTTGTACAAAAGATCTTCTATAGAAACACTTGACATTTTGACTCACACCTTGATCCATCGGCTGAATCAAGGAAGTGACATTTGGTGGTAGGTAAACTGCAAAAATATTGCCGGAAACCAAATCAGAAGCAGGAGGATGAGCGGTACAGCTGTCTAACAACAAAAGTGCTCTGCTGTCCTCTGGCATTCCACGTTTCTTAAAGTTTTCCTTTACATCTGGTACAAATTGATGGAAAAACCAGTCCTTAAACAAATCTGATATCATCCATGCTTTACTCTGCGCATCATAATGCACAGGCAAGTTTACGATTCCTTCTAAAGCTCTAGGTTTTGTATATCTACCAATCACGACAGGTGTCAGCTGATGGTCGCCAGAAGCATTCAACAAGCACTCAACAAAACAGTCAATCTGTCATTATTTTTCTTAAATCCCTTAGCAGATTTTTCATCCCCACCTGCCAGAGTATACGTTGGCAAACAACACCATAAAAGGCCGGCATTGTAAACCTGACCGCGGGTTAATTCCCACCGTAAAACAAGGCTGCTAAAAGTGTCCTTAAATTCTTCAGCGGCATTTTCATCGGCTGATCTGCTCTCTCCAGCATCATCCAGCTTCTGTATTCCATGTTGAATTTTAAATTTCTGAAGCCAACCATCGAAAAACACACAAGCACTTTCAATATTCAGATCACGATGAAACTATTTTGCTTTTTCGATCACTGGTTTTCCCTCTGATTCTCTTGCACTAAACCAAGTGTACAAGGCACAATCAAGAATTTAAAGTTTAGGTTTCTACAATGTGTGTTTTGATTCTGTATTCTTTGCTGTAACAGCATGAGCAGCAAACTTCTTAAGTTCCTCTTTTTGTTTTTTTATATCATAAATAGTCGAAGAACCAATATTGAAATCACGCATCATGAAGTTTCTGTTTTCACCTTTTTTGAGACGATTAATTATTTCTAGTTGTTGCTATATAGTGAAAGTCACATGCTTACGCTTATTAGTTTTATTAGCACTTGAAGAACTCGTGCTGGGCTTCGAGAACATTGTGCAAATGTGATTTGTAACCCGTTAGAAAACAGAAAACACTGTACTGAAATGAACACTGAACTGACAGTTAGTTACGATAAACACTGAGCGAACTAAGAAGGCGGGAACAAGGGTCCTAGACAACACTGTATAACTGCGTGAGACACAGACTAACTGAAAACCCACCTGGCGGGTACAGCCGTGCTGGTCAAGGCCAACGAATGCACGAATTCATTTTTAAAAAAACGAACACGGGCGGTTCAATCGGTGCCGAACCGTAGAATGCCGGACTAAAGAGCTTCTACTGTACTTTGCTCTTGGCAGCCACACACACACACAAACACAGAGAGAGAGAGAATATATTATAACACACTCCTCACATTTTGCCAGAATTTAAAGTCCTAACTTATTTCAAGCTTGTTGGGTGTGCTTTTTTTTATATTGAATATGTTTATTATTTAAGTTATATTTGTAATGTCACTAGTTCAATGATGTTTAAATTCATTTTTACTATAATATACCTTCCTGAATTGTTTTTGATAAATTTTTTTAGTGTATTTGTTAATCCTATTCCTAACTCTAGATTATTATTGATGGTGACATGTTTTGCTCTCCTACACAACTGCTAGTGTTAAAAATAGTCCTACTCAAGTTACCATAAATTTTACTTTGTAATTTTTTTATTTATTTTTTTCCATTTTAGGAGCATGACACAGAGGCGGGACTCCCTTCAATCCTCACTTTGAATGCTAGTTTTAACTTGTGCCGTTTAAGGAGATCAAAGACTGCTAATTATTTGATTTTGTTAAAATACTGATCAAGCCTGAACAAGTTCTGGGCTACTAATATTGTGAGTGTGTAATATGTTACACAAAACTATTTTGTTAGGATTTGTCATTCTCTAGTTTATGATTATTATGATTACATTCTAACTCACATAATGTAGTTACATTTCAAACATAATAGACAGAATGGTCAACCAGTCACAAAATAAACTCTGTCTTAACTTTCATGTATCTAATGGTGTATTCCTCTTTCCCCCTGTGTTGCGCTCACTGCTTGGTATACCAGTTTGATCATTTAGGAATAACATATATCATTTATCTTCAAGTTCACAAAAATAACTGGTAATTTTGAACTGGTGTGTTTTTACCATATTCCAGTATTTTCTCTTTATAAGCTCATTGAGAGTTTATTTGAAAGAGATTAATTTTATGGCATAGGGAACATACTTTTTTTTAAATTATATTATTTCACATTTAAATGTGTGAAACATAATCTAAATATATGATTCTTCAGTTTGTATACAGTATAGTGCTGTTTGCAACGTTTAGCCCGTGGGATTGAAATAAACAATGGCATGAAGGGAATTACAGCTATAACATTACTATACTGGTTATCAATATGAAACAAAATCATTGAAAAAACTGCTCAGTAGTGAGTTTCATTGATCACAGTGGGTTTTGTGTTAGAGCAGTAGAAAGACATAATTCTAATACTGGAGAGGATTCAAGGGAAACTAAAACTGGGGTAAGTTCAAGAGAAGTTAAAACCAAATAACTATCAATGATTTCTAAACTACATCAAGGATTCAGAACTTAATATTTATTTCAATACATCAATTTATTCATCAGTTGAAACCTATTACATTTTTAATGAAATTTGACCGAAACTAACAATCTTTAAAATGTAGGGCCAATGATAAATTGAATTATATCTAAACTCTAATTCTTGTTTATACTGAACAAAATAAAAATGGCCCACGGGAACAGTTGATTTTTTAGTAATATTAATACATAATACCTTTTTAATATTTAAAGCTTAGTAAAGCAAATGATTAGCCCAGCCCTAGTTAATATATGCATTGTTTTTAAATGCATCCTTAATACAGTTTTATTCAAATTAAATTTTAAAATAATGTTTATTCCTCTTAGCATAACTATTAACTAAAATGTATATAACAAGCTGATACCCATAATACATTGTTTTAAGGGTAAGGGCTATATCTACAAATAGTTGCTTGGGGTAGTCCCACTTTAGGAGATGGCTAGGTATTTATCTGACATTAAATGCTAATCATTGAGGTGGAATACAAAAATAAATTTTTAATAATTTCAAAAGGGGTTTGAACTGTAAAGACCCAAGCATCCCCCTTGGTCATAGACAAATAATATACCCAGACACCCAACCTCCAGGTTTTGGCAGCTTGAATCCTTCAACACTTGGATCACCCATCAGTGACACTAGCGAAGCCCAGTGTTGAAGGACTCAAGCTGGTAAAAGGAGCGCAGCGAAACCCCTGTAAGTTTGAGAGTCTGTGTCCTTGGTACATTCCTGCACTGTTGGTCTCGTATCAGACAAGACAATGCCTATTAAAATTCTAGTGGTTAGTTACTAACTATTGCTAGTAATAAATTCAGGGTTCCCACTTGTCCTGTATTTCCTATATTTTCATCTTGTGTCCTATATTGTCCTGTATTTCCTATATTTTCATCATGTGTCCTATATTGTCCTGTATTTCCTATATTTTTGAAATACGTCCTATAATTTTTTAGCTAAATGTTTATTTCCATTGCTTTTTTTAAAAATAGATTTCTTGGTTATTATGTCTACATACACTAACATCTTTTGTGAACAACCCCATTTTTATGATTTTAAGCTCATTTGGGTTTCTTAAATCTTTTTGCATTGTTGATTATTTAATAAAGAAAATATTTTGGAGTGGTTTAAACAAAAAAATGAAACAAGTATTTTTTTTATTTGAGGTGTTTAACATGCACTTTCTGAACCTACTGATTATATCAGCACACAAAAATGTCTCTGAGCGAGAGCGAAAGGACCAACCAATTCTGACGGGAAAAGTATTTTCACATACCTTCCAGGGTTCTTTTAACGCCACAATGGACATGTGACGACTTTATTCCCCCTCAAAGGAAGTTGTGCTATGAATTTTTATCGCTCAATAAAAATTCACCAACCCCAGCTGGGTTTGAACCCACGAACATTGGGTCCTGAGGTGAGCACTTTACCCCAAGATCACCGAGGTTGAATAAAGCAAGTAACACATGGAGATTTGGGCTGAACCCACGAACATTGGGTCCTGAGGTGAGCACTTTACCCCAAGATCACCGAGGTTGAATAAAGCAAGTAAAACATGGAGATTTGGGCAATAGCTGTCGTGGATGTGTTGGACTTACTTTTTAAATATTACAATATCTACTGATGTTCATAAATAATTTACTCCAGTATATCTCTGTTTTCTTGCTCTGTACACTCCGGTTCACAGTTATTTTATCTTATAAAGTAGAAGGAGAGACAGTTAGAGAGTGGGGTGGCCAAGGCTTGTTTTACATATATACATTAATTTGGTAATTTTCCATGCATTGTAGTGTATTTAAAGGCCCCTTTCCGACAAGCTTGAGTGAGCTAGTTCATGAGAGCTTAAGATATCACTAGAGCATTGTGTGTAACGTAGACATTCACACGAGCAGGCGTAAACGAGTTGCCGGCTCTCCCTACCACTAGCAGGGTATGTAGCCTTTCACACGTGCACATGTGAACTAAAGCTGTGTTTCAAGGTACACCTTGTGTTAACATTGTAGACATCAGCTGCAATCACTATAGTTTAGGCTGGCTTAAAATGTTAGTGTCTTTTTTTCTGGAGCAAACAATTAAAAATAATATGCAGCTCATCAAAAGATGACACATGGAAATAATTAAAAAACTTTACTTTGTATTCTTTAATTTCATGAAACAGTGGGTTAAAACAGCCATTAACATCCTTAAAATTATTATTGGATGCACCCACAATTTTTTCTCTTGTTTTTCTCTTTTTAATTTAAACTGCAAGCTTTAAAACATTAACCTATTCTAGTTTGAGCATTGCAAAATACCTTAAATCAGGTGTTTTTCTTAAAAGCTCAAGTCAGCGGCTCTAGTGAGCTTCATCGCTGCTCAAGGTGTCAGAAGGGGGGGGCTTGTTGAAAGTGTCATACATTTTTCAAATTTGTCCTATATTTTTGTATCCTAAGGGTGGGAACCCTGTAAATTATTATTTTTAAGTTGTGTGCAGTTGTTTTATAAAGTGCCTGGCAAAGTCAACTAGTGAAAATTAATACGTTATATAAATTCAGTTGAACTCAAGCTTACATGTATGATCTAGTGCCTTTATAAATCACCTTAAGCTGGGATAGAAGGTAAAATACTGTATCAGTAGTTACATTTAGTTTAGTGGACGGACAGAGGAAGATGGAGGTATTTTACTAAAGTGACTTGGCCACAGGCTGGAAACAGTTGAGGATGATGATGATGATGATGATGATGATGATGATGATGATGATATGATACATTTAGTTTAATTTGGTAGTCTCAACAATTCTTGCATATCTGCCATAAGCAGTGAGGCACCTGATGAGAAATATTTTAATGTCCTCCACAAATATTCAAGAACTGTAGACCATACCATGTGTAACAATTTTTTAGAGACATTTGTTCGATTAGGAAAAGTTCCTAGGGTTTACAATGTTTCACTTGAAAAAATACATAAGGAAAAAACAGCAAATTTTAGTTTAAAATATTTATTTTTATATTTGAATGACTAAACTAATAATTTAAGTTGTCAAGTTTCTCAACATCCTCACTGATCCAATCACAGACACATTAATGTAGGTCTAGTAGATACTTTCATTTTAATGTTCACTTTGCAACATTTTCTATGTGCAAATTCAGAAATTATGTTGTCAATTGTCATATAACATCATTTTCAATTGAAAGTAGTGAAAGTGACAACAATTTTTGCTTCCTCATTATTGATCATAGATAAAAAAAAATTATCTATTTCATATTTGAGAAGCTTCCTTCTCCTTCAGCAATTGGTTCAAAAATGGAAAGATAGATACAGAATGCTAAGTATGTTTACAATCGGAAAACTTGTTATGAGCTTTTCATAATTCAAAAATGGCCTTTTCTGCGTGCAAATGAGTGAAAATATTTACTGTACACACAGGCCTGTAGAAATAAAAATGCCTGGGGCTTACGAAGGTGTTAAAACGGCCCTGGAGACACCTCCACCAAATGTAGTTTCCGTGTCACCCGAACAAATATGTTGTGTCTGTCTCCCAGCTTCCTCGTGCTTGAGAAAATGAATATTAAGGTGTAAATAATAATTTACAAGTGAAATGTTGACACAGTCAAATTCATCTTAGAGTATTCATTTGTTGTCACTTCTTATGTCTTGTCTAAGAGTTAAACTAGAATAGAATAAACTGCTTACAATCCCCTCCTAAACCTAATGTTTCTCACCAAATTTTGTGTTGTGAGCTCCTTATTGAGACTTAGTAATAGTGAGCTGGAGTGGCTGTCCTAGGTGATCCGCAACCCCCATCACCTTGTTTCCTGCTTGAGTGTCACTACCACATGTCATGTAAGTAGTATATGCTTCATAATGATGTCGGTTATAGGCCTATTCATGTTAATGCATTCTTTATCAAATTCATAATGAGCATTGCAAATATTTCTAACATAAAACAATTTCTTGGTTTATTGTAGTAAAAAGTTGAAAATTGTTGTTTTGATAACTGAATGAATCCCATGTTGTGTGCTTAGTAACTTGGAAGAGTGTTATGTAACTGGTTCCTAGTGAAATACTTTGTCAGCCTTGTTGACAGTACTGGACAAAACCCGGGATTTTTCTTTTTTGGTTCAATTTCAAATATTTGATTTAAATTAATTCAAATCATTTGTGGCTTCTTATTTATTATGCCCATTTTCAATTCATTGAGGTAACTAACGAGTTAGATTTTTGATCTAAAGATTATGCACCTTGCTCAAAATTATAATTTACTTACAAATTAAAAGGAGAATCACAAAATATGGTATTATTTTGAGAACTAAAATGTAGAGATGTCATGCAAAGTGTTCCTTAAATATCACAATATTAGTGAACAAACTAATTAGTGGCTTTGTAAAATACTGCACAGTACTATAACTAATTAACTAAACCTTAAGCTGAGTTCACAAAGTACTAACATTCTCTTGTCTACAGATTTGAGGTTTATCAATGATTTAAACATCAAAAGATTAACTAACTATAAACACTAGGTTATTAGTTTTGTTGAAAATACTTTTAGTGTTTATATTTTCACATCACAAACAGAAACACAACTATAAATGATTTCTCTGTGCCTAATCATTTACGTAGTTTTGAATGTACTAACCCAAATGATGAAAAGATTCTTTCATCACATATTGAAGAAGCCTTTGCTGAAAGTAATTGTTCAATAATGAGAAAAACATTTTCAGTAAATATATTAAAGTCATTCTTCTGACTTTTCCACCGTTCATAGGATGTAACCTGGAATTTGACTTCATTCTCAAATATTAACTCTGAGAATGCGAGCTTTTTGATTGAAACTTGACAATTAATGGAAGAAGTAATCTTGATGATGAATATTTTAACCTTGCAAAATCAAATGCTGCTTTCTTTTCTTCTTCGATTAAATCAAGTGCCGAATTCTTTTCTTTTGGATCCACCATATAAGCTAAAATAAACTAAGCTGGTGTTAGAGCCATATTATATCTGTTTTTGAATTTTTGTGTCACATATTTGTCCTTTTTAACTTCAATTTCTGTTAGAAGGTTCTTCCACACATGTACCGACTCGGAAATAGTGCGGTTATTTTTTTGAATGTCATCAAGGGCAATGGCAATAATCTTTAAACTATTAAGCATATCCTCTACATCGTGTTTTAACACAAAATTAAAAACTTGTGTTTGCACTGCTTTATCATTTATTTCACGATTTTCCCCACAAATTTGTAACAAAGTTGCCCAGCTTTTAAGATATGTACTTTAAGATTTAGTATTTGTACTGAGCATCCATATTTTTCAAGCAGAAGTGCAAAATTGGAAGCATTATCTATAGCAACAGAACAAACCTTGCTCTTTTAAGTCCTCATACTTTTTGATGTTGCTAACAGCCTCTTCTGTCAGATAAATAACAGTGCCATGGCCAAATGTGTCAATGGTGTCCACTAAATAAACATTGGCTGCCTATTTTGGTGGTAACTGTAAGGCATATTATTGGTTCATTGTGGACATTTGACCAACCATCAAACACTTTGATTTTGTAGAATAAGGGAACAAGTTTTCTTTTATTCTTTGCGAATAGTTTGTACTAAGTTCCTTTCTGTTTGTAGGGGTGTAACCTGGGCGAAGTTGTTGTATAAGTCACACATATTGAGAATGTTCAACACCGCAAAAAGCAGTATTTGTTGTGAATGTAAAACGAGCTAAATGACTTCTTCTTGCCCTTAAAGTATTTTGATTTATTTCCATTTCTCTCAATAGAAGAAGCAGCAGCAGCAAAAGTCGATAAAACATGGGTGGATGTAATAGGTGTGCTTGCAGTTGAAATGCTATCTGGAAAAAAAATATTGCAAGCTCTTGTTAATATGTTTTTTAAATTTTTAAAAAAAGTTCTCTATAATGTATACACAAGCAGCAAACAAACAACAACAAGATCATTAAAACTAAAAATCTTGCAATGACCACCAATTGTTGATTTAAAATGCCCCTGTTTCCATTCAAAGAGCAACTTCCTTTACGTTTAAAAAAATGAAGTTGTTCATGCGTTGATAAAACTTTAAAAAAATTAGTTTTAGTATTGTAAAGTATTATACAATGCCACTAATTATTTTGTTATTTGTTTACTAATCTTGTAATATTTAAAGAACCTTTCTGTATGAAATTTCTACATTTTAATTCTCAAATAATACCTTGTTTTATGATTCTCCTTTTAATTTTCCAATAAGAACCTTATTGAGTGAGTAGGAGTGTTTCAGCTGGTAACTGGTATGAACACTCACCTCTAGGTGAATATTTATTACTGCATCGGCTTCTAACTTTGTTTTTATTCAAATAAAGAATTAATTATGACTAAGTAATTTAATAAAAACCTAATAAAGGTTATACTAGCGCTTGGAAAGTGACCAAGACTATTCAAATTTACATTATGTGCATACTCAATACTCATGCACACTCTAATAATAGTTTACTAAAAACAATTCTTGATGACAGCTCCTATATTACTTGTTGACACGCTCTTACAAGATTGTCCACATTACATTGCTATATGATATCACAGCCTTATAGTATGAAGTCAGAAAATTATAATAAAAGAATGGAAACATAAATCTCAGCTAAATTCACTAACACAAGTGTCTACATAACTTGAAAACGGATTTGTTAGGCACCAGAACTGCCAAACTACTCTCAAGGTTGCCAACAGTTGGTATACTATTGGACTCCTAATGTACTATTTTTAACACTTCTTTCACATTTAATCCTTGTTTAGTTTCAAACATAAGAGTTTTGACAAATGTGTAAGTTTCAAAAAAGGTATTGATCTAATTTTTCTCTAATAAACTATTATATAAAATATTGTGCCACTCCAATATATATTTATATATAATATAATGATTTACTTTTTAAATATAAAGGATTGCATTTATTAACATAATCTTAGACCTTAGCTCAGTCAATTGAGTGTCTCGGGTTTGATTCCCGGTATAGCTGAAAAATGTATCGTTGGAGAAATCTGGGTTTACCCTTTCACAGTGATAAATTAACGGCCGGGGACTTGATGTTGTGCCTGTCCTAGTCTTGTTAGATTATAAGGTATATGAAGCTACGACAGGCCTAGCAAGCCGGCAGTGGAAAATATATGACTTGAATAAAAAACTGACCCAGGCCACAGGTTGGAAACAGGACTGGATGTAAAAAATGTACTAACATGTGTTTATATTTATTTACAGGGCTAAGAATTGATGAGTCATCATGGACTAAGTTTCTCGAGTATGTTTATCCAAAGCAAAAAAAAAGTCTGTGAAGCTATTACTAATGTATGGGCAGCAACAGTCGGGCAACTATTCATTGCTCTAGCTTGGAGTGACCCAGCATCATGTGAAGCAATAGGCCTCTGAGTGGGTCATCAGTTAGAAGATCCTCACACACACACACTAAGTGCTCACAAATACCAATCACATCCATCCCAAAATATTGATATATCACAATTTATATTTTTCTAAAACTACCCTGCCATTTGATTACCAAACTGTTATCTTCAATTAGAATTAATTATTACAGCTACCTAGTTAGTATTGGATATTTTATCACTTCTTTGAATAAACATACCATCCCTTTTAGCTTAATAAATATAAAAAAATAGCTATTGCTAGGAAATTGTATCAACTCTAGTCGCAGATCACTTTAGTAATGAATAAGAGCTAGAGTTGGCTGGACCAAACAAGATAGCTTACATACTTCAGAGCTCTTAATCATTTACTGAGTCTTCTTTAATCTAAGAAATAAATATATATATATATATTTTGAAATGTTTTAGCATGATTTTTAATTTTCCAAAATGAATTCTTGTATGAACTTTGCCCATTTTCATTATTATTAGTATATCTGCCATTACATCACTCTTGGCTGCATTCCTAAGTGTAAGGTAACATAACATTATTTGGGTGGTGGTGGTGTGGTGTTATTGTTAAAAAAATACTTGATGAAAATGTCCAAAAACACCTAAATTTGCTCTCATACTTTGTCTTGCATCAAATGATATGTGTTGTTGACTTAAGCTCAAATTAAAATGATGTGTAAATATAATATATTATTGTACAGAATAAAATGTTGCACAAGATATACTATACCTAGTTTGTTTAGAAAAAGTAAAATATTTCTTTGAAAATGAGTGTTTGTTAGTTTATTTTACAACCCACACTTTAAATTATTGGTCGTCATTAATGAAAAACTTAATATATTATTTAGGGGTGTGCGAAAAGGATTATTTATCGAATATCAAACTTTCAAACAAATACCGAGTAGTACAAATCGAATAGCAGATTCTATTACATTTTTGATGAAAATAATTTAAATTAGCAAATTCCTATTGTAAATGTGGTTTTATATTTAAGTATGTAAAATGCCAAAAATTACTTCAAAACACTTTTATTTGGACTAATATTAATAAAAAAAAGACTGAATTTAAAACAAAATTTCAGGATATTGAGAAGAGCTTTTGATCCATTATTATTATTATTATTATTATTAATTATTATTATTATTTATTATTACTATTATTATTATTATTTATTATTATTATTTATATTATTTATATTATTTATTTATATTATTTATATTATTATTATTAATAATAATAATATAAATATAAATAATATAAATTAATAATAATAATATTAGAAAAGGTTAAATAATGGGGTGATTAATAAACAAGGTCATATTTGATTCTTTCATTGTTTCTAATATTTCAAAGTGTAGTTCTCATTTTCTAATATGTAGTACCTACTTTTGTTTGTGTGATGATTAGTACTCAACCCAAAGTTTGGTTGGATCCTAAACAATTCCACTGTCAACCGAAAACCTAGGCAGCAACACCTTCACTCAATTCATCACAGGGACTGGCTGTATACTGAATGTTATTACTAGTCTTGCTCATACCTCTAACACTTTCATATTATACAACAATACATTTAATAAAGTAACACAACAGTAATTAATGATATTTAGTTATTGACCCCCTTTAAATGTCCTCTAGGCTTGAAGGCTATGAAGAAATACAATTAAACCATTGATAAAATGCATAGCGTTGCTAATGTTCCACAGGGTGTTATTTATATGATGAGTAAATAAAGATAAATATATTATTGTGATATTATTATAAGATGAGGCGGATGACTGTATGGTGTTAATCTTCTTGATTGTGGTTTGAATAGATTTAAGTGAGACGAAGGGATAGAAAGTGTTGTTTGAACAGGGGTTATCTTTTTAGTTTGACCTGTTGAAGCAGCTTTCTAATTGTGTTTTCAAAATGTGTTTGCTCTCAAAATATTGTCGTTCAGAATGGATGTGTAGATTTTCAGATGTCCATTTTGAGACCTTTAGAAGAGGATTATTGATCAGTGTTGGTTGATGTCCGGAAAGTTTTAGATGTTCGGCAAATTTTGAATTACATCTGTCATATTTAAAATCACAAATGTTTTCAGCGTATCGAGTTGAAAGGTTTCTTCCGGTCTCTCTGATGTATACAGCGTTACATTCTCATGTCAATTTGTAGATACCCCCTTTGGAAAATTTATTTGGGGAGTTTAGATTAGAGTTGCTGAAATGTTTTTTTAATGGGTTGTTGGTTCCAAAAGAAATTCTGATGTTCTGTTTTTCAAACCGTTTGCAATTCTGTTGGATTCTTTGCCTGTATAGCTAAATTTTATCCATTTTGGTTGGGTAGGATTGGTTGGAAGACTTGCGAGGTTAGATTTCTTGGTCATTTGAGATATTTGTTTTTGTAAAGTTTTGTATATTTCTGGGTGGGAATATCCATTGGATGTTGCTATTTGTTTAATGATGTTCAATTCTGCTTTAAAATCCTTCTTGCAAAGTGGGATAAGAATTAATTTATAAATAAGGCTATTGAATGATGCCAATTTGTGAGATAAAGGATGGTTGGAATAATTGTGAATGATACAATCAGTATGGTTGGGTTTTCTATAACTTTGGTATTCAAATTTGTACTTTTAATTATCCAGGTAGTTAATGCTATTATTTTTTTCATGTTCAATTGTGAATTTTTGTTTGGGATGGATATAGTTTAGAATATCATTACTGTTGAAGATAGTATTATCAAGAACATTGTCAACATATCTTCAATAGAATTGGATGTTTATGTATTTGTTTAAATTTTTGATAATATAAGAGTCATAAGTTTGCATAAATATTTCAGACATTAAGCAGGAAATGGGTGAACCCATTGCAAGGCCATCTTTCTGAGAGTATAAAAATCACCAAAATATGTCGGCATAGAAGAAAAACTAAAACGTATATAAAATAAGAAGGGAATAAAAATAATAAACAAGAAGATACAACCTTATTATCAATTATTATTATATAGGCCTAAAGAAAATGTTAATAATAATGCCGCCATAACGGTGCCTCGGCTAGCCAGCCCCATTTATTGCTATGTTGTCCCTCTTATGAAAGCTTTGCTAAGCTACTTTTTATTTAAGCAGAACACACATTACATACCCTCCAAAAATCACATAATAGGAGACTAAGTACAGGGAAAAATGGGGTGTGGGAATTACGAGGGAATACTGGAATATTCTCAGAGAATCTTACCATTCTGGGTGCAACATACTCTGCAACAGACCATCAATTACTCCAAAAGGTTGCAGACCGACAGAATTGTAGCTTGCCCACGACGTCCTGAACCACATGATATTGGCAGAACTACGCATGCTTGGACTAGGAAAGAGGTCTATTCTTGAGCTGCGGGATTTTTGACAGAATTGAGATTTCCCGCACAGCCTCTAATCACACACTGTCAGTTGAACAGCGCATGCCTGACGAAGCCACCTGTAACACTGTACATGACGGGGTGTGGTCTTCAACGATACGGAAATATTTTCCGGCGTTGGACAAGCCATTCAACGGTTGGTCTAGCATGATGTCCCAACTCGTGAAATTAAGAGAGGATGGTATTGGGCCGAGCAGATTGTAGCTTTGAAGAAGTTGTTGCATAGAATACTCTACATAATTATAAATCTAAAATCAGCCATTCAAACAAGGAAAATATAGGCCTACTCGGAAATGAGAAAGTAAATTGAAAATAAAATTAAAGTAAAATGCAATAAAAAAAAGTGGATAGCTGAGAGGCTCTCTTACAAATAAACTGAAAAAGGAAATTAAAAAGCTGATATTTCGTCTTACAAGAGAACAATAAATCCACCCCTAACTCTCACTTTTAAACTATATAGTATATACTGGAACTACATTATATCCTGAATTAAACTATAAATAATTTACATATTACAATGACTAGATTGAAGAGCTAGACAAGTGTAGAATGTCTGTTTGTTCTCGTACAAGCAGGTATCTTTTTTTATTTATTTTGGCCAAATGTTTTGCTATAAAAAGTGGCCTTTTCTCACCTTCCCTTCATCTCCACCTTAATAATTATTGTTTTTTAGTAATTAGCTATATTTAATTAGACCTACAAGCAAACCAACCTAGAGTATAGTTATTTTTACAAGTTGTCATGTCGTACAATGCAGAAATAGGTGACAACCAACATGGCATGGGTCTTCTAGTCAGTTCACAATTATTATTTTTCTAATCAAAGCAAAGTATTTTAGTGTTTCTGTTTAAAGTATAATTTAAAATGTTTTCTGGTGGTGTTTTTTCATGATTTTCTTAAATCTACATATGGACGCACCATAGAATTATTTAATCCAATAAACGGGGATGGTAACCATCATCTTTCCCATTTTCGCCGGGTTTTTATTAATAACAAAATATTGATATTTACCATCAATTTTTTCAAATTTAAAAATATGGAGAAATGAATAAATCAAAACAAAAAAAAGTAATATCATTAAATAAGAAAAAGATTCACACAAAAATGAAACCTTTCAGCAGTGGCGGATTTACCAACAGGCTAAGTAGGCTGGAGCCTAGGGCGGCAGATTTTAGGAGCGGCAAATTTGGGGCCAAAATTAATTTTTTTTCGTCTTACAGAAATTAAAAAGATTCACATTTATATACCTAAATGTTATTAGGTCCACACAAACAAATCAACATGTAATATGTTTCACCACTTAGATAGATTTTTCTACAATTTCCGCAGTCGCGTTTGGTTGCGGCACGGGAACGAGTGACATGACCGTTCGCTAAGTGTGTCTGGCCGAACCTGACTGCACGTGCGCAGCGTGGTGTGCCGGAGCCGAAGTGGGGTCATGCTATAGGCATACTCCGCGTGGTGTTGGTGGCATTCAGTTCGAGAGAGATAGATATAGAGCGGCGATACAAACGGGGAAGTCCCGTCCCATATTTACTTCAAAAACAAAAGAAAAGCCGCCTCGGTTGATTGGGTCCTGCGATTTCTAATACGTATTTATATTTCCATAACGAATAACACATTTTTCTGGTTGTGTGCTGTAATTTTTCAAAGTGTTTCGTGGATTGTATGAATAATTTCATAACATAACGTCACCGTACAAACTTATAGTAGGTAAGTAATCATAATATATTACAATAAATCATCCGTAACAAATCAGTAAGACGTAATTTAACTTGATAAATAGCTGTTTCGGAAGCTATGCAAAGAAATTTTTTTTTTTGTTTTTTTGTTATATCATACTTAAATAAATTTATTGTACTTACGTTAGGTAATTATTCAATGTCTGAAGTCTTAACAAAGGATACTGCTAATTACGTACGAGAAATAAAACTCCCAATATAATCTTTTTTTTTCAGTTCTTGGAAAATTGTTAGAATGAATGATGGGAGAAAGCAACTTAGTGGAACTGAGTACAAAAAGAATGCCAAAATTAAAAAAGAAGAACAAGAACAGGCTATCCATAAAACGATAAAAATTGACAGTTTTTTTAAAAGTGGAAGTGGAAGTGGAAGTAGTGTTGAAAGACCAGGAACTTCAACAACATGCACTGACACAATACAATCTGGAAAAAATGAAACGGATTTGAACTCTGCGGCCCAACAACAACAGTCATCTGTTGAACAATCTACTTTTGAAAAAAACAGATATTTATGTTTTTGACGAAGAGGCGGTAGAGGAATCATCAATAAGTATAAAAATTGAAGATGCGTCTCAGAATCAGACGTTAAGTAATGACCAAGTGCAAACAAGTGAAACAACAGTAAATCTAAACAAAGATCCAGCTTTATGGGAAATCAACGATACCTTTGGTCAAAACAAGTCTTGTGACTTCTCTAAAAGTGAAAAATTATATGCTGATCGGCGTCGTTTCTTGCCAGTGAGTATCTTCCAAAGAAAAATGAAAAATAATGAAGTGAATGACCGAAATTGGCTGGTTTATTCTGAAAGTAAAAGATCTGTATATTGCGGGCCCTGTTTGGCATTCGGTCCATTGGAGAATAAGACTCAGTTTGAGAACGAAGGATTTAATGACTGGAAAAATGCAGAACACCGAGTAGCTCAGCATGAAAACTCTGCGCGTCATAAATCTAGTATCCTTAGTTTGAAAGTTAGAAGTAAGATTGATGGCCGACTCGACAATTTACTGCATGTCCAGATTGATGAAGAAATTACTTATTGGAGAAACGTTCTGAAGAGGGTTGTTGCCGTAGTGAAGCGACTGTGTTCAAGAGGCCTCGCTTTCAGAGGAAAAAATGAAAAGTTCGGCGATCCGCATAACGGAAATTATTGTATGATTTTGGAACTGTTAGCTGAATTCGATCCTTTTTTAGCCAGTCATATTGAACGATTTGGGAATCAAGGATCTGGAAGTACCAGTTACTTATCAAAGACCGTTTGCGATGAGTTTATTCACTTGATGGGTCATAAAGTCTTAAAACAGATTGGAGACGAGATAAGAAGGGCGAAATATTTTTCCTTAATCATCGATTCAACACCAGATATAGCACATGTGGACCAACTTACCCTCGTCATTAGATACGTTTTGGAAATAGGCGAACCGTGTGAAAGATTTCTCAAGTTTTTGCCCTCAGTGGGACATAAAGCTGAAGAAATGTTTTCTGCCATTATTTCGGAACTCAAAACACTGGGCATAAATATTGAAGACTGTCGTGGACAATCATATGATAATGCCGCGAACATGTCTGGTGTGTACAATGGCTTACAGGCTAAAATTCAAAGCCAAGCACCTTTTGCTTTTTTCGTTCCTTGCTCTGCCCACTCTTTAAATTTAGTGGCAACTGCGGCTGCTGAATCTTGCACAGAAGCTTGTCGCTTCTTCATGTTGCTTCAAGAAATCTACTTTTTTTTTGTAAGTTCGACACAACGCTGGCAAAAATTAATGACTGAAATCGGGAAAGGGAAAACGCTAAAGAGAGTAAATCTGACACGTTGGTCAGCTAGAGAGGACGCATGTAGAAGTTTGAGAGATTCTTGGCACGAAGTCCTTAAAACTTTGTAATCAATCAAGGATGATTGTACCGAAAAGCCTGTAACGCAAAACGAAGCGACGGGAATACTTTTGAATTTAGAAAAACTGGAAACGGCGGTAATGGTTGTTGTGTGGAATGTTTTTTTGGAAAGAATAAACAAAGTGAATGTTCAAATTCAGGCTTCTACCGTAGATTTGATCACTGTTGCCGATCTTTACGAATCTCTTTGCAAGTTTTTCGTAGCGGAACGAGAACATTTTAAGTATTTCGAAGAAAAGGCGATGGAATTAAGCGTGTCAAAGCAGTATACAAAAGACATGGGAAAAAGACAACCGAAAAGGAAATCTTTTTATGATGAAACACCCGATGAAGAAATGAGAATGACTGCGAGTGATACTTTCAGGGTTAACACATTTCTCGTCCTCATTAATAGACTCGTATCTGAATTAGAAAAACGGCAGGAGGCCTACAACAGTTTCAATGAAAAGTTTTCATTTCTGATCAAAATGAGTGAATTGTCATCATCAACCCTTACGGAAAAAGCCCCTTTCTTGGAAGAAATGTATCCTAATGATTTAGAGACTGACTTAGTTCAAGAATGCATACATTTTCAATGCCACCTTTCTTCTGAAAGAATTTTGGTAAAACCAGATTCTGGATCATTGGAAAGTCTATCTTCGTTCCTNTGCGAAAACAGAATTTCCAAAACGTTTATCCAAACTTGGATATAGCAGTTTGCATGGCTCTATGTACACCAGCGACAAATTGTTTGGGTGAGAGAAGCTTTTCTTGCTTAAAACGGGTGAAAAATTATCTAAGATCTACCTTAAGCCAAGAAAGGCTAAACGTCTTAGCTCTTTTGTGCATAGAGTCAGAACTATTGAACAAGATTTCATACGACGATTTTATTGATGATTTTGCGAATAGAAAATCGCGCAAAAAGGCATTTTAAAACTTTCATAACTTAATTGAATTTCATCGGCATCATCAGCTAAATTGTTACCAGATAATTGAATATATGGTTTTTAAACTGTAAGCGCAATAAAAATTATTTAATTATGTTTACCGGATATACATTGTTGTATAAGTAGTATTAAGGCATACCTTACCCCGCTTTATTAGTAGTACGTGATGTGAGCTTTTATTAGCTCATAAATATAACCAAAAACTATTTCTTGTGCAATCTTAACTAAATCGTTGGATTGTAGAAATAATCTAGGAACTGACACATTGTAGAGGTTGTTAGTGGCGGCAAAATTTGAATAGCCTACTGGCGGCAAATGTGTAAATCCGCCACTTCCTTTCAGCTATATTGTTTAACGTGGCCTTGAAAGCTGAAATTCGAGTTTTCTCGTATACCCTATATTCTTCCACAAAGCATAGTAATATAATAACTAGCTGTATCACTAGGCCAACATGTATTTTCTTTTTAAAAAAATAAGCCTATTCTATTATTAATGACTTTTCTAAAACATGTTACAAAGTGTACCTCATTAGTTTAGTTGTTGTTGTTATTTATGTGTAGCATTTTTATTGTGTAAGAATAAACAGTGAAGACATGCTGACTGATTTGTTAGAAGCCAACTAAGACATTCTTATATAGCTGCAATGTTTGGTTGACATAATAACTAGACAAACAAGAGGTTGCAGTTAGAGCATATATGCTGACTGTATAAACAAACAAGGGTGAGGTATAACTTCCCAAGTTTATAGTGGAACGTGATCCAGGCTGTGGGTGAGGCTGCGAACCCAGGGAATGTCGGGAAACAGGAGTTCGTATCCCGCGAGGGTCACGATGTAGGATGTCGTGGGTCACCGACACACCAGTTCACATGGTCCTCACGGTTATCTCAACATTTTAGTTAGCGATCACAAACTGGAATACATCTTCTGTGGTGAAACTAGCAACTAATATTTACACTCACTTTTATAATAAACAATATCAAAATACTTCATCTCTATGTCTGTTACGGGTGAACAACCCCATTCCTTACAAAAATAAATTTATTGTATTCACAAAATTGCACAGTTGTACCGATGGCAGCGTATTTAAACTTAATGAAAACTTTGTTATAGTCAGGCCTGTGAAGTCTGAGTCGTGGAGTTAGGAGTCTGTAAAAATGTACAGATTCGGACTTCAAAATAACTTAAAATATTATAACAATATATATACCAAATATATAATATTTATTTTATATATTTTTTTATTTTTTAGGACCAATGTTTGAAATTTAGTTTGACAAATTTATTTATATATAAATTCACAATGCCAAAGAAGTTTCCCATGAAGTCATCTGTCTCGGATCATTTTGTTGCATTAAATTTGTTATTACTAATTAATGCATTAACCTAGCCATTTATGAAGAAGTCGGAGAGTAAAAAAAAACAGGAGTCGAAGTCTGTAAGTGTACAGAGAGATTACTTATTTAGTATAGGCCTACCCTTAACCTTTCGTGTTGTTCCGTGTTTGATTATAGAGTCCAGCGGTTTTCTTGTTATCTGATCCTACCAATGATCTCTGTACTATAATGTATGGACATAAACACACCCCTTGCAAAGGAACAAACCATGACAAGCAAGTTTGTCATCTGCTTGATTGTGGGGGGACAGACTTAAGGGTGTTGAAGAGATTATAAAAATCGACATCCTAGAAATTGGCTCCTAAGTGAGCAATTATGATAAAGTGGAGTAAGGTAATCTCTCCTCCAAAACCTAATGACCCCAGCGAAAGTTAATATTTTTGTCATTCTGAGTTAGTATTCCACTCTTAGATGTTTATCGCGTATTAATATATGTGTACTTGGTTCCTTGTTCCTGACTAATCTGCAATAAGTGACAGTTGTGAAGGCTAGCATACACCCTTCTCTCTCTGGGTTGTTTCTCCCTCTAATGTTACCTTCCAGCTTGTTTACTGATGTGAAGGGGGAGTTAACTCAGTTATCCAGTAATCCAGTGACTAAGATAAACCTGGCTGGCTTCAATGAATCGGTGTAGTATGAGAATTTACTCTTTATGAAAATAAAAACTAATTGGAGGTATTTTATATTATTTTCAACTTGTTATAACATGCACTTTATTTAGCAAATAATTATTATACAGCGCATTAATTACTAACTAGCTTACTCTATAACAGTCACAACATTGAGACCCCCAGCTCTCAAATCATCACTGTAAGAGGAAAATCCCAATTGTATTAATGGTAATTTTTTTTATCGAATATGCAGGGAATCGAACCAAATACTCTGAGTTTTTAAGAAGACCAAATAAGAAAATAACTATCAAATTATTTGTAGAAAGTTAGTTACATTAGTACATATATATTGTTTAATGAAGACATATAAAATAAAAATATTGTCGTCGCCCCGGCTGTTGGAGTGTAGGAGATAGTGAAATACCCAGGGTGTTGGTTAGTAGCGGCTTCCTGTTGGGAAGGTGCGCTGGAATGGCCCTTCTTCTGTCCGCAACGTTGGGTATAACCCATCGGGTGCTGAGAAAATGGGTGGCGCTGGGTAAAGCTCCGTGAAGAGGGGAATGAAGTGAGAGTGAAGGGGAGGAACTCAGTGAAGAGTTGCAGTGAGCGGTACGAAGCTGGAGTAGGGGCTCGGCGAAGAGTCGTGGCGAGCAGTGTGGAGCTGGAGTAGGGGGAATACGGAATAGGAGGTTCGGACGTCGGTCCAAAAGATAATAAACCACTGGCGTGGTAGGCACCCCTATATTCCCAGAAGTGAATGTTGCCAGCGAGGAGCTGAGGCAATGACTGATGATTGGACTGCTCGTCGCTCTCTTTTATTAGATCCCGTCGGGTCACTTCGGGGAGTCTTGGCTCTAGCCATGTGAACCCCTAGCAGACAGCATGGCTAGGGAGGGGGGTTGCCGCAGGGTGACTGGCCACTAAGAAGGGGTGGTGTTGGCGGAAAGGGCCAGACCTTGCCGACTGGCTAAGAGGCTGTCTACCTTACAAAAGGGGGTGAGGGGCTGTATTGTGGGGCGAAGACCGCGACGAGCTTTAGGAGTGCAAGAGGGCTGTAATACAGAGGAAGGGTAACAATCCCCCCAACTTGGAAAAGCCCTCTTGCCGCCTATTAACCTTTTTGATCTAAACACAATTGGTTTGGCTTATCGACTAAGTTTCAAAGGCTGATGCATATCTTATTATTTTATTATTATTATTAGCACCGCGTCTTATTACCCGCTTAATATTTTAGACCCTTGATACTTTTTTATCGTTTTCCATATTTACACATATAGTTTCTTATCATATTAACCTTTTGGTTTGGTTTGATACTAATGAGTGTTCACCCGGATTTGGCTTTTTACATACAAATTGATAACGGCGAGTCATTAGGGCTGACCGATAAAAATTGTTTATCTAGATGAGTACAAAATCGTCACACAATTGGCTGAAAACAAAACACAAGAAGACAAAACACATGGCCACTGTTAAGAGAGAAAAATTATATTTACTTATATACACCTAGGTATTTACATTCGTGGCACATTTTAATATGGCTAACGTCGCACTTCACTACACTTGGTTACGGCTTCTTTATAGGTCTAAGCTCTACCGACTGGGTGGGGCCGTATAACTCGGTGGGATGGTTCGTGTTGTTCCTCTGGGTCGATAGCCTTTGGCACTGATGGTTCGAGAAGCTGAATTCCTGGGAGTGGTTCAGGGGTCCGCGCCGCGGGCTGTAGTTGTCCTCGATGTACCTTCCTTCTGTGACCATTCGGGTGGATTATCCAGTACACCACACCTATCCTTTTCTCCACTGTGTAGGGTCCTTTTCCTCTGGGGGCGAAACCGGCGTGGAAACCCTCGGCAGCATTGGAAAGGTGGTGGGTCCTTACCAGAACCTGATCAGGACGTTTGAACTGTGTAGGCTTCTTCAGAGTTTCCTGCGTTTAGCGTTTTGGTACTGCGTCTGGCGGGCACCGCGCTTTTTCGTGTCTCTGTTGGACTTTGCGGATGGGATTCTACAGGTCGGCGCAAGGTATGCCCAATCAAAAGTAGACTTGGGGTCATGCCTGTAGCTTCGTTTCTCCTACAGTGCAGTTGGAACAATATCTGAGGCAGGTAGTAGGTCCAATTTACGATGGTTTTCGGAGATGT
>CABFWB010006214.1:0-18911 GCA_902151455.1 Timema bartmani
TTACAGACTCTTAGAAAGATGGAAAAGAAATACTTGGAGAGCTTTAAAATGTGGTGCTGTAAAAGACTTGAGAATATCAGGAGGTCAGACAAGGTGACAAATGAAATTATAAGAAGAGTGGCTGGGAAGAGAGCCATTTTGGACATGATTCTTTGGTGTAAAGCAAACTGGATTAGACACATCCTTAAGAGGAACTGTTTTCTGTACGACGTCATAGAAAGCAAGTTTGAGGAAAATAGGAGCTTGGGAAGGAGGATGATTTGAATAATAGATACATTTTAGGAAATTCTGGGAGCTCAAGGAGGAGAAAGAGGACAGGGCGCATTGGCAGTCTAAGTTCACTGACAAAAGGAATGGACCTGTCATGAGACAGAATAATAAATAATAATAATCATTCATTCCTCATTTATACTGCTAGCCCCCGAACAAGTGTGCTAGGATATAAAATACACAAGTTTATATTTGTTAGTGAGGTAACAATGTTAGGCGCCCGAGGATTGTTACCTTATCAATTCCTTCAGTGATCTCAACTAGCTGATGGTTTAGTTGGATTTATATTTATTAAACTAAGTGTCTTTAAATTGAAGTTATATGAAATAAACTTATTGTTGAGGCACCGAATTCCCCACGCACCTGCACAAGTACTAAATTTTTTTTAACAAATTGTTTCTACCATAGTCTTAAGTTTAATATTTTTTTTGTTCCCCTGTTGAAGCAAGGGCCTAGGGTTTGATTCCTGTTAGGGTTATATCGTTGGTGAATTTACAGTCTGAGTTCTGAGTGTTTTGTATGTCTTAGTAATAAGTTAGTTTGTAAGTTATATGCTGATAAAACAATTTATTGTTTTAGAAAGTGCAATTGCTCATAATAGTAATAATACATTAAACTTCAGTTTTGTGAAATTAATGGGGCAGGCCTGATTGAGGATAGTTTGTAAATTAGAGTTTTGGTGGTAAAATAAATATTTATTCAGAACCACGTTTTATTTTAATAAAGTTTCTTGAAAATTTATACAATATGCTATACATACGTAAATCGAGGAGGCGTAAGCCATCAACCTTGATTTCCTTAATTACTACATAGATTAAAATTGTTTGAATTTACTTTCATTAGCATTTCAATAATAGAGCTCTCCATTTATTTAATGTAGATACATAAATAGCATTTCGACTAAGAAATTAAATTTTTTTTTTGGTTAACCAAAATTCTACAATAATAAAAAAAACCCACCCACTTTGGATGATGCCTCCTGCAGAATTTGTTAAAATTTATCAGGAATTTTCAAATAAAGACCGAGGATGATTCTAGTTCCTAGTTTAAAAAAATTTCTAACTTTTTTTCTCTATAAATTATGTCTGTATTGTGTGTGTATCCAGTTTATTTGTCTTAGTACCAATAAACCAAGATAAAATACGATTTTTTTCCTTTAATACTAGGAAATTATACCTCTATAGGAAAAAGTTCCATGTAATAAAATGTGGCATTTCATATTTACTTACATAATAATAATGATATTCATCAGTAAGTTTGATTATTTTTACTGGGATAAAAATTGACTCTAATTAAAACAAAACAAATTATGTCATTTATACAACTATCAAAGAGTTCAGTGAAAACTAGCTGGTGTATAATGTACTCCACATGCCCACTTATGTTAAATATACCAGCGCACTTACTCGAGGGTTAAACACTAAAGATTTACTTCTCATTCCTCAAAGTTTCTGTAAAATACACTTAAATTTAATGTTCATCCTTACTCATTTATCACAATTATTACAAGCTGTTCATTTATTTTCGTTTTTTCTACACTCTATTAGGTATAATGTTTATTTCTTTGTAAAATACAGTTATATCTACTACTCATTCTAGCTCAGTTCTGTTAGTTACTATTTGAACTCCTGATACTTCATAGATCCTGTTCAATTACTTGTTAGAAATACTTTATTTTTTTCTGCTACATCCTAGCTTTTAAGATTCCTTTTGATTCTACAATTCTCATTCCAAACTTTAACAATTAATACAATTCTTATTTTTTTATTAGTGTTATAATATTTTAATTCGTTTAGTTAATATTATCTATTCTTGCACTATACAACATTTTATGATTTCATGAATTTTGTATACTGCTTAAAAGTTTGCTGCAAGACAGTCACTTTATGTCAAATACGATTAGTTCCTTGTTGGATTTGAGCAGGAACAAACATTACTTTCAAGCAGGGCCATTGGTGCATTGTCTGAATATATCACATTTACATTAATTTTTATAGATATTGTCTGTATGCTACACAGATACTCTCAAAATAATATAAATATCATAGTTTTTTGGGATATTTATAAATTTAACGCTCATATATATTGATTTAATCGATATTTTCTGGACGTCATTTAAATAGTTTCAAACATTAGTTGAATTATAATATTGTATGGATATTTACTAGATATTACAATATACATTTTATATATACCATGGACATTAAATTAAATTTATTTTGTCTGGCTTTGGATGTCCATAAAAAATGTTACCTATAGATGTTGGTTGTTTGAACATTTCTGGATATGTTTTATATTAATATGTGTGTGTATATAATTCAAATGAACAATTCTAATTTTCTTTCTTCGAAAAAATCCAAAACTAAAATAAAATGTTTAATAGTTTGTGTTCCAATAAGGAAATACATAAATAACCAACAGTTTTTAGTGCTTAAAAAATGTGTTTGTCTGTGTTGTATGGGTTGATATAGAATGTATATTAAAATACTTCTAAATACACTCAATCAAGTTGTACAGCAATGGAGATATAATAGCACAATTATAACTGTACAAGGCAATTCAAATAATACATACAGTCCTATTAAAAGTCACTGTCTATTTTGTTCACCAATAAGGACATCCCAAAACATAAAATGTAATATTATGTACATCTGTTTGAGTTTACATTCTGTTTACTCATGTTCAGTGCAGGATATATATATCCTAATTATTACTTAAACTAAGCACATTGTTTATGACCTTGAAAGTCCTGAATGCTTCAACTTCACTGGTTTACGTTGAAATTTTAAAAGTTGGATCAACTCCACTGATCGTATACTGCAATCAATGAGCAAAAAACAATTATATATAACATAGGCCAAATTATCAAACCACATGAAATGAAGACAAGGTTTGAAGAAATTGCAATAATATTCTAGCCTATTGATTGCAGGACTAGCTATAACACATTGCATGGTTTAATATACTGAAGCTAAAGACATAAATGAATAAATCAACATATTCATATAAATATTAGTTCTCACAAATTGTATTTGATAGATCAAATATACACCAGTGCATAAATTTTTTCGTCAATTATTTTCAAGGCAATGAATACACAAATTTGTAATGAGAGTTCTTCAAAGAAGTTTGTTCATTTTTTAATTAGCCTGGTTTTGATTTTAAAATAAATCCATTTTACAATAATAGGTAACTACTGTGTTGTCACTTTAATGCAGGGCATAATTTTTATAAGCATTGTATATGTTACAAATAGAAAACACTTGTATTCAAAACTATAATACATAATATATCATGTTTGCATTGCTATACACAAATTATACATTGTATGTGTGACCAAAAAAAATAATACAATTGTTGCCATTTTAAATTATCTACATCATTTGATAGTTTGATTCTTAAAAATATTTAATTTTATTCTTATTGAAAAGTACAAGACCTGCAATTCAGTTCATGGGAAAAATAAAACACAAAAAATATATCAATTTATGGCACTTAAATACTTGTATACCACATATACATACATAGATATACATGTGTATATACATGCATATATACATACACGCATATATATACATATACCCTCTATTTTCCCTTTAAGGTTGCAAGCTTACCCAGTTTTATTCCACTATGGTTCAGTTTATAAGTTAGGACCATGGTGCTATCAGTCAAAGACTACTACCTTTCAGGGTAAATGAAGTCTGTATATAATATAACAACTCTAACCATAAGTAATTTTTTTTTTTTACAAATATTAAATTTCAGTATTAAATAATTTTTTATTCTATTATTTGCAAGGTATTACATTCTGTTTGAAGAATCTTGCAAGAAAAATATTGAACATATGTGAAACTCAAATACCAATACTCCACGAGTTTCATTCTTGATAGAATTAATTAATCTATGAAACCAGCATAGAAAGTTTATATGTAGGCCTAAGTATTTTGAAGTACATTTCTCATAGCAGAAGTACATTTCTCGTAGCAGAACTACTATTTTATTAAAATTTAGTCAATAAAATATTATAAAACAGCAGTGTGTTGACATTATAATGTAACGGTACATTATATTTTCTAGTTATGAAATAAATCTCTTTTAGAAGTAATTCTATACTCAAACCCTCCCTTAGAGGTATAATATCTTCATTTTTAATATAAATTAATATTTATTATAATAAGATAAAAATTTAATGCCAAGGAAGAATGATCCCACCCAATGTTTTAACATCTTTTAAAAATTTGGACAATTTTAAATATGTTGAGTCAAAAATGAGATAATAAGGCACAAGTCCAACTGTTACTCAGCCAGCACAGCTCGTCCAAAGAATGCCTTTTAGATCACTTGCCAAGACGTTCTTGGCGGGACATTCCAAAAATATTTAATGAAGTGGCATGGTCAAATCTTTTCGCTGCCCTCTGATTTATAGGTTACACATAAAAATGAAATAGTAAGGGCCTGTCTTATGACTCCTGGATAGTTATTAAGCTGGCCGATATATATTTATATCTGGTCGATAAGTTAAAAGTGAGTCTTATAACTGCCAGATAGCATTTAGCTGCCAGATAAAATGTATTTATCCATCACATTTTTATCAAGAGGTTTAAGTACCTGATAACTTTTATCTGAAAGTTAAAATGGGCGTTTTCATAGTGATGCATTGTTCTGAGGTTTCACATATCAGAATCTGTTTTTAGGTTAAAATCTTGGCTAACGTGTTTAGTAAGCACAGGCCCAGGCTCTAACTATATATAAAGTTATAACATTTATTTCACATGTTTATAAAAACTGACAAGCTATTTGTAGAGTTATAGTTATTTAACCCTTTTGCTGCGTTAATCGGATACATCCAATTTCAGCATTATAGCCATTGACTGCGGAAATCGGCTTTACCCCACGACATGTAAACTTTATCTACCCTTGCTGCAACAGTCGGAAATAGCCACAAGAGTGTTAGAACGCTGAATAGTTTCATACTAGCTAGCACGTGCGCCTCTGACATCTGGTTTTTAATTTCGAAAACGGTCAGTTACCGCCTGCTAAATCATAACAGTAGTAGCACTTGTTTACTTCCTCATTTAATTACTTGTAGCACATGTACAGTATTTATGTGGTGGAAAACAATGTTAGGGATTAATGTATTGCTATTTTACTTTTGTTCTTGACCTATTTCCTATTTTGAGATCATGCCCAAGACAAATATATAATTTTATAGACTACACTACACTGAGAAAAGCACCAATGTAGCACAAAATTGTTCAAGTTATGTTGATGTAACCTAATTTTACAAAAATTTTCTTTTTAATACATTTGGCCCGTAGTAGGCTTGTAAAATCCTTATTTATCAATTAGTTTGACAATATTGTGGGTTGCAAATAAAATAAAGAATGGTTCTGATAGCAGAATAACATTGCATTTGGATATATATAATATGATATATCTGATATATATAATATGTGATGTATAAAATTTTATTGATATAAAATATATATTATTATGCGATTTATAGACAATGTGGTGCTAAATTTCATATTTAAAATGTATTACTAGTTGAAAATCATATTATTTAATCATAATCATGATCATCATGCAAATTTTCAGATTTTGAATTTTTGACCTATAATTAGCATTTCTGAAGATAAGAAGTAAAAATTAAATACGCAGCAAAAGGGTTAAGAACAAATTATTCAAATGTGAGTACCATAAATTAAATTTTGTGAACGTTATACCAAACTATTGAACACATTTTGGCTGACACCGAAATTAGCACTTGCAAGAAAAGCTAGCCTCAGCGTCCACACGAACCCATCCGTTTCCTCGCACTCGTTTAGCAACCATTATTTTAAAAATGTTGAGCGCTAGCAGCTGGGTTCATACGCATGCACGCATTAGTAAAAACAGTACTAACCTTGATTCACTGCATAAAAATATATTTATCCTACAAATAGCTATCCGGCAGATGAATTCAGTTCATAATACGCGTAAAATATTAAAGCGGCTGATAACCTTTATCTGGTCGCTAACTTTAACCTCCCAATAGCAATACTTATTCGGTGTCATAAGACTGGCCTTAAGTGTTATCTATTCTAAAGCCTTATGTATGTGAATGTTTAAGTTTTTAGAATTTAAAATTTACCATAGGCAGTCCAATATAGAAATAGAAAGCAGTTTGAATATTTGTTCAATAGATTGTTCTTTGTTATTTTGTCACCAGTAGCTCCAAGTTTTTATGAGGTCATTCATAAGTTTTAAGCGTAGGAGTAAAATATATGCAGTGCATGCAAAGCCCAAGTTGGTGGGAATAGCTGGGGCCAATCGAAGTTATTATTTGTCAAGATTACTATGCAAGGCAACCTGAAGAATATGCTTCGAGCTATAGGTAAAAAGATACTATATAAATGAATATAAAACATGTAGCTAAGAAGATAATATATAATTTGTTATAACTTTTCTTATGATATTATAATGAATAAAGAAAAATCTCACTTAGTATGGTAATTAATATCTCGCACGATGCTCTTTATTTCCACCGGCAGTGTTATCAACGGGTTGATGGGACAGGGTAAGGGGGCAAATCGGGGACTTTTCCCCCTTTCCTACATAACCTTGAAATTTATTCTAATAAAAGCAAAAAATAAATTAAGTACAAGCAAAATATAATATCATGAAAATGTGTCAAATGCATAGTTTAAGTTTTAACACCAGGTTTACAACTTGATATTCTAAAGGTGCACCATCCTGGGTCAAAATCCTAGTGAGTGCCAAATCGAGCCCTGACCAATTTGGATGAATCCAGTTTTCAATAATATTTTGCAATAAAAAAAAATAAAAATAATTTATCTGTAATATATTAGAAGACTTAGAAAATTAATCACTTAATTTTTGTGGGGCTTACACTTGATAATCATCACTGTTGTCCCATGTCCTGAACTACATTTTACCTATATGTTTTTTATGTCTCAATAAATACAAATATATAAAAAAAAGTTTACTTTAAGTACATAAAAAGATATTTTGGTTACATCCCTATTGACCATAACAAAATAGCAACAACAAAATGTTCTTAAAATATTCTGTGCACCTGTTGACGCGCATTGAGATTATTGAGAAGTTCTAAAGTGAGGAGAAAAGTAGAGCATATGCTGATTTCGCTCTAAGAGGAAGATGTCTGCCTACACTTTAGCCAGAATCATCCGAGAGTGATTAGTAGGATGCGTATTATTAATTTATAGAACATTAAATTTTTTTTTTTTCCATTTCATGAGGTCTACTTTGGTTGTTTCTGTATATTTTAATTCAATATAATAATTTCTTGACATTGTTACATAAGATCTGATTTATTACCTAATAAGCAAAGCAAAAACTATTAACACTGTTGTAACTCAGGGCTAAGTGCAATTTAGAGAATTAATTGAAAAATACCCCTATTCTTATATGCTAGCAGATTCAGTATTCTCTGTGATTTTTTTAGAATGTATCTGCCATATATAGTGGCATTTGACTGTATTTGAATGTCTTGCTTTTAAAATAATTTTAAACTGTTTTTTTTAGCGCCACATCTTTCTTCTATAAGCCATTATTTATCATATTAAATCTATTACAATGTGTTAGTATGATTGCTTTGTGTGTTCAAAATTTGACGTTACATACATCTCTTTATATATATTCCATCTTCCTGCAAAAAATAGACCTAAATACTTTAACTTCTTTATATAGCGAGACTATATAATGTGTGGGTGTTTTATAATACATTTAATACGTAAAGGATAAATGTTTGGACAAGTTTGAAATACATTAATAGATTAGGAATGAGCTTGCATTTTTGTGGTGGAGGAAACCCATCCTAGGCACAACAGGCTAAGATTCAAACCATGATCTCTCTATTCAGCTTCAACAGTGTGCAATAATAAAGAGTATAGCAAATAGATGGTACAGTTTTATACAACAAATTGGGTTTGGCAATATGTTTGTGTACATTTTTATTTTCTATAGCTTTTAAAACAAATACTATTTACAGATTTGAATATAGCTACAATGGAAGATAAAATGGACTATAAGTATTTAAAAAAAAAGAATCATAGAAAGACAGGAAAAAGGTCAAAATTAACTATGATAGAGCTTTAGAAGAAGGAAAAAGGAAACAATTTGAAGAAGATAAAGGAAAAAAGTATTTGTGGGAAAGTAGGCTTTAAGAAAGTTAAATAAAAATACAGCCAAAATAGACGAAAATTAACCATCAATTTCAGATAGCAAACCAAACATTAATGAGCAGAGGCAGTATCTAAATATATAAAAGTTTACAACATTGAACATACTGCTTTAAAATTGCCAAACTGTGTTTTTTAAATTTAAGCTAATTTAGATTTAAACTTTATATACATATATGAGACTGGATTATAAAAAATAACATAAGTATGAAAGAGCAAACAAAGTTAATGACCAAAACTATAAAGAAAAGAGAAGACAACTGGGTCATCTTTAAACTCTCGAAAAAATAATGTTAACAAAGCTGTGGAAAATTTAAGCATGAAACTACAGAAAGTTTCAAAAATAGATAAAGAAAATTAAAATATTTGTTCAACATTATGCCCCTCATGGTCTGCCTGATCGTGTCACCAGTGAAAATAGTTCAAAACCACCAATAAGCACAGTAAAAAGGAGAAGAAGAAAATTGAGGCAGAAGAGGGCTTAAGTTTACAGAATGTTAAAAAAGATGAAGTCATTGAAACTTGCAAATGCAAGGATTGAAAGTTAAATGAAATGATATCACAGATTGCTAAGTACAAAAGAACGAAAGCATATATACACCTTCTTCAAGATCTAAAGCATGATATCTTATAGGTCCATGAAAAGTGAGTGCACCAGTAAATAAGAAACTTGTGCATGTCGAAACTTTTCTTTCACATTTGTTGAACTAAAGATACATCGAGTTTAAAAAATAAGAATACATGTATTTTGAGTTGGTTTGAAACTTAAATTTAAAAAAACACATAATAAAAGGATTTGTTATAAATAATTTAAAAAGATCATTGCAATTAAAAAAGAATAAACATAAGAAAAACTAGTGAAAAAAAAAACACTTTCTTAGTAACAAAGTGGTTCATTCTGTCAAAATGTTCTTTTGAATAAGACATTAGACATAAAATATTTTCAAGGAAAAAGGACTCAAAAACCATTTAAATAAACTAAACGCATAAACTTCTATTCTGGACCATATAAAAATGTGTACATTAAGTACAATCACACATACCTAATATTTAAAATCCTTTTTTGTATATTTTATAGGAATGAAAATTGATAAAAATAAACTAAAAAATGGAAATTTAAGAAAGCCCACCTAGTAAGAAAAGAAAAATGTGAGAAGAATCAAATGCACAGAGGTAACATCTTTTTCCTTTCATCAGTCTTCTATATTAGAAGTAGTCACACACAAATTTAAACACAAATTAAGTAATAATAAAGGGTTAAGATAACATATTTGTGCATTGGCTTCTTCCCAAATTTTCCTCTTTACCTAGGTGGTCTCTCCATTAAATTTGCTTTCAGTTTATTTTTAATTTTTCATTATTATTATCAATTTCCAGGATTATAAAATCATTGTGAATTATTTTGTAGATTTAAACCTTTTTAAAATTCAGAACTTGATACTAGTCTTTGTGTGAGAGATTCTAACATTGAGTATATACTTAACAAATTACATAAAGTATAAGTACAATCTTCAAACTCAACCAGACGAGTGGTTGTCTATTGTTATTGATGTTACTATGGTGTCCATGATATTTGGGCTTTTTTTAAAGCCATTTTAAACATAATGTTTTTTTCTATTTTCAAATATGAACACTATTAATTTTCAAGTCGATGGACAAAATATCAATACAGAAACCGAAGTAACATTCTTATGCTTGTTCATTCAATGCCTAACAAAGATTTACTGTAAATAAATTAAATAGCTTGAGAGTTTTTCAGAATCAAGTTATGGATGGTGTAGTGGGATCACGTAAAAAATTGTAGATACACTTATAAATACTGTAGTTCATATTACTTCATCTTTCAAATGTTGTAGGTGTGTACGAACTTTCCAAGTCTGTTTAAATATTAGAAATTCCTTCCATAATAGGAATGAAAATTATTTGCTGTCATCAGTAATGACTATTTCAAATATTATGAAGATGTGTGTATATATATATATATATATATGCATGTCTGGGCTACATCACTTGTAGCCCAGTTTTGTGGAAGGATTATCCAGTACTAATGTACGGTTTCCCAGGGAAAGGGAATGCCCGAATGTAGGCCTACTAATCGTACATCCTTTCCATGTTCCAATTAGGTGAGGTGATGATGATGGTGATAGTGAGTATGGGGGTGTGGAGCCAGTAGACTTAACTTGAGGCAAATAAACCAAATATTGGTGAGGGCTGGGATTACTCCCTGTTTGGGAAAATTACCCATAGTACCGGCCAGGAACCCAACCTGTGATCTATAGGTTCGTTTCCAGGTGTATCAATATAACAAGGGGCTGGTTATTATGAAGATTAAACAGCTCACATGGGCTTTAGACACACATTCAACAATGTTCCTGAGGAAGTTTGGATCCTTCAGTTGTAGCTCGGTTTGTAGTCAATGTGCCAATGTAAAGGGATAAGTTATACAGCTATTCAGAAAAAAAAAGCTTTTCTTAACATTATTTATAGCCAGAGAATTCCATTACACAAAATATATTAAAATAGAACACTAGTGCCTCCTGAAGATCAGAACAACATTCAGGAACTAAATTTTGTTGCAGTTAAATGGGATGATGAAAAATGCTATCCAAGTAATATATTTTGGCAGTACTATTCTGATATATTTTTATATAGATGAAATTATAAAAAATTCAAGAGTCCAAATAACCTTATATGACAATAATTTGTATTTATTTTAGGTCAAATAGGTGTTTTGATCGAATTTCATATGTAGTGTTCATGGAAAGAATCGGGAAGAATTTTCTGTGGCTTTTAAAGGTGCATCGCCAGAAAGTAAATGCATGTGACTTATGATGTTTGAACAAAACCCCTTTGGCATCATCATGTTGCTTCATGTTCACAAATAGTGTAGAGATAGATCATGTGTGTAAAACCATAGATATTGTAAATTACAAATGTGACTAATCAATATATTTTAATATAAACGTTTTAATTCTAAGAACCCCAACATTTAAAAATGTGTTTATAGCTTTAAATCATATAAAAATATATAATGTTTAACAAATCACTCAATTACTTTTGATTAATTTAGTCTAGCATGCAGGATGGTGGCATCGTTATTTCTTCAGGGGACTATATGACTTACAATTATAAAAACTAATAAAATCACAGAAGAGTACAAAAATGTGTTTGTTAGTAAAAAGATAATGAGTCTTCCAAGAACAGGGTGTTCCCATTATATGAGAGCAGTTCTTCAAATAAAAATGCCCATAAAAAGTATTAAAATATGTTTTTCTTAGCTCAAAGAATAATTTATCAAGCAGTGTAGTAATTATATTCTATAAAAATAAACCTTTGCTTTATGTGAAATATTCATTTTTAGAACTAAAAAATTAATTCAATAAAAACTAAGAATTTCAAGAAATTAAGTTGATTAATTTAAAAAAAAACTTGTGTAAAGTTTTAACCAAAATATAATAAATCTATTCATTATTTAAACACAAAATAGCAAAATGGTTGCAGGGCTACATACATTTATCCGAGTACAACAATGTGCAAAGGACCACCATGACAATTTTTACTGATGGTTTAAAAAAAATTATTTAAAAAAATATATAATATTAGCCTAATTGTTCCTAATATCTGTTTTGTGTTCTAGACAATTGTATTAAAACAACACTATTACTATACTCTTGAATTAAAATTCATAACATTTAAATATTTGCCTGGCTGAATTGGCCCATAAACAGATTTTGACTCTTATTCAATTTAAAAGTGAATACAGAATTCCCTCCTTCCTCCATAAATAAATTTCTGTCCAAACCAATGATCTTCATTTTTTGTATTTAGACTTATTATTCAGTAATTGAAATGAAGAATTTTTTAGGTAAATATAATCAAGAATACTTTTAACCAACAGTGGATACTTCACTTATCTCAATACGAACATACAATTTTATAAGCCCATGACTATATAAAGGATAATCAAAATGATAAGGAATAAAATCCTTTATTAAAAAATTATTTTTCTTCTATAGTGTGATTTGCAAATTCCAGATCTGTTACTGGGATATCTTGCATTTTCAGAAATTGAATAGAATACATTATAATCAAATTAATATACATTCAGGACAATATTAGTATGCTCCCTAGGATGACCTAAATATCCCAATGGAACATCTTTATGACTTGGATATGCTGGCTGAATATATGTAGGAGTTTTTAATTATGAATACTGACTCCCACAAGTCAACTCAGAAGAGCTTTAATAAAAATAAAATGCTTCAATACAATTCCAAATGCAATATTTGAGCTTCACAGCCTTTGCACACTAATCAGATGGATACCTTAATATAAATGCTGTACCTTGTTATTGAAACAACATGGGCAGGTTATACTTCCTAAAATTAGGCAAACGTGTGTTTTGTGTAAAAATTCTTGTGCAATAGTTGAGTTCTGCTTTGATTAAACGTGAAATTTTTTAAATTTTCATTCAAATCAAATCATTATCATGGGTGCTGCATTTCTACATTTCATGTCCTAAAAATAAATTCATTCATTTTCACAAGGCATCTATAAAAATGGTACTTTGTTTATCATGGCTTTGTTTTTATAATATGTACATACATCCTATCTCAACATACTTCTCGAAAGTGTCAATAAATTGTCCATACATCTATATACTCACATGTATACATAGAGCCATAACATATATGAACACTCATCTTCCACAGTCAACACATTTTTCACAGCAGACCTCCCAATTCAATAGAGTTGATTTATGTACTGCTTAGGCTTTGGCATATATAGTAAAATAATGGCTGTGATATGATGTTAACATGTTGACAGTGTTCTCAAATAACTTTGAATCAACTTGAATTGGGCAACGCTGCAATTTGAGGGCAAGGGTTTTAGCTGTAGGTACAGTCATTAAAAAATAAACAAAATTTTATATAAATATTAAATTTTCTTTATCACTGACCACACTGGAAATAGTCATGTAGGCCTAAGTCTTTAAATTTCACAAAATTACAAACACAGTTCTAAAGTTCATTATTCCGGATTTCTTTTAAATATTTTAGTACAAAACTCCATCATATTATAAACTTGAGTGTTTCTCAAGCAATTAATCAATTCTGAGCCTGAAAAACAGTTTAGTAGTGTAAAATGAGTATTATGTTTTTGCTCAAGTGCACACTTAACACATCAAATCAGAAGTACTACAGTCTTATTTAAATAACGTTTTTTCACTTGATCAAAAACAAATAACCATGCTGATCAATGAGCAAACAAAAAGTTAACTTTCTTGGGGGAAAAACAGGCACTCTCCCCACAAGAAGTCAACATTGTGGAATCAAAGAAACTGTTTATGTGAAAGGAAAAAATCTTCAATGATTTGTTGCTCAGTTGAAAGCCACGGATGGCAGGTAGATAAATATAAATAATGTACAAATATAATACAGAGTAGCAGATGCTATGTAATCCTCCTCACCGCCCAACTAGGCGTTTAAATAAAACCACAGTTGTGAACATCAGTAGCACAATATAATTTGCCGCACTGATCCTAATGGCATGATTGTATGTTAACTCCTCATTCTTCACCACCTCATTGGGATGCTTGTCATATTCACCTAGAACAAAATATTTTATTTTAGTTTTACTGAACAAATTGCATAAATAAGAAAAATTATTCAATATTTATAATAAATTGAAGCTTATTCTAGTTTTAGCTAAGCTATTGCTAAGTGAATGCTACAAGAAATAATAAATTAAATTGTTTTATTTACTAAATATATTATCTCAAGTTTGAAACCTACTAAATAAGTAAGTTGAGAGGGTTTTTATTTCAATACTCAATTTAATATGACCAGAAATCTGTTGTTAAAAAAACACTCATGATTTGAAAAGAATAAATTGTTTATCTTTATTTAAACATGGGAGAAATGGCGCCTAATAGTTGTATTAAATTAAACATTGAAAGGAGGATAGAAGGGTAAGACCTAACACTTGCCAGAAAACTTTAGGCCTCAATGTTAACAATTAAATCACAACCAACACATAATTATGTAATTTTTGGGTTACATAAGTCCCCTTCTTCAGCAGAAGAGAGTAAACACCAAATGGACTATTCAATATGGCAGCATGGCTATAGGTAAATCGTGGTCATACAGGCAACATCAGTATTTAAGTGACCATGCTGCTATAGTGAATAGTCCAGTATGCGTTTTACTATCTTCTGCTGAAGAAGGGGACTGATGTACCCCAAAAATTTCATAATTATTTGTTGGTTGTGTTTTAATTACGAAATTTGAGGCCTACAGTTTTCTGGTAAGTGTGTAGGCCTTGTTGCCCTTTTATCCTCTTTTCAATGTTTAATTCTATCGTGCCCTTTTATCCTCTTTTCAATGTTTAATTCTATCGTGCCCTTTTATCCTCTTTTCAATGTTTAATTCTATCGTGCCCTTTTATCCTCTTTTCAATGTTTAATTCTATCGTTATTTAAATATTAATAAAGAAGATGTTATTTCAAAGGAGTTACTTCAAGATAGTAGAAAAAGTTTATGATACAGAATTCAATGAAGAAACACACATGTTTTTAAAATAGAAGTGAGCTCCGAAAAATGACTACTACAGTATAACCTTGGTGCCCTATTATCTATCCGTTCACCAGCCTTTATCTATATTACCTTTTTATATAATACTAATAATTTTATTGGTGTAGAATTCTAATTAACTATAATCTATAGACAAAGAATAATAACATTTTTGACCTATTTAGTACAATGACTAATAGCATTTATTGTACAAATCATAATTAACTTGCATAGTAGGTACTATTTTTTTATTTGGGTTAGTTCGTTATTGTCAAAGAGAAAGACCCAATTTTATCAACAATAAATTTTTAGTCTTGCCAGGAATATAACCCAGGACCCTTGGTTAAGTAAGCAGACATGCTGAGCTAAGGTGTATTGACCATAATAGATTCTCTATTTTTATAGGTCCAGTAAATAATATTTTACTTGATTTATTTATAAGAGCTAAGTAAGTACTACTACTAATACTATCAAAATTTGATGGAAAAAACCAAAATTAATAATAGTAACCAGAATGGTTAGCCTTTGAGACAGTAGTATCAATACTTATGGTTGATCCCTGACTAGGTGCAATGGTAATTGATTTTTATTTTCGCTCAGCAATATCTTTTCAGACGAATGTTGGTGCATTTCCTTAACACATATAAAAGTGAAACATGGTTAAGTTTTTGGTACTAACTTGTTTTTTTGGTAGATGACTTGATGTTATAGTTGTGTAGGTCAAAGTCCTTGTAGGATGATGTGGGTCTTATTGTAGTGGGGTTGGCTGTGCTTGTGGTCATCATCGTTGATGTAGAGTATGAGCTTGAAGTGGTACTGCTAATCAATGTGCTTGGTTGACGATTGAACACCGCTGAAAGAATTGGAAAGTTTAATGAAACACTTTACACTTGCTGTATTCAGAAGTAGCTATATAAGTTGACAATTTGACTTTAGTAAATCCAGAAAAATGACACCCAAACAGGGATTTAAACCCTGATCATCCAGATTTACATGCCAACCCCTCTAAAAATCTAGCTATCCAGTTTATTATTAAACTATAAAAAACATCGTTTTGGTGGATATAATAGTATAAGGAGTCTCATTAGATTAGACTGCAAATGACAAGGAGTTTGGGATTTGAATCCTGGCTGGAGGTACTGAGGGTCATTTTTCTAAATGGTTTTCCCCTCTCCCTTCATACAAATATGGATACACTTCCTCTAAATTCAACCTTCCTCATTCCTAACATTGGTGTAACTAGTACAGGATATCTAGGGTAAGAGAGGGTTACAGCTGGCAAAAGGTTATTTATTGCAAACATTGCCTGAAAGTCACTAATGTCAGCCTTTTTGGAAATAATTATTATTTTCTTATAAATACTATATAATCAAAAATAATATCTGAATGGACTGACAATAGTGACTTCCATCCAATGTTTCCAATAAAGAAAATTTTGATAGCTGTCACCACCTCTCCTATAGTAGATGGGGTGTACATATGTGTATAACTAGAATGGAGAGTGAGACACGATGACAAAAAAACCCAACATATAGACCTCCAAGCGTACAAGTGCAGCCAAATAGTACCGCCACTTGCTATAAAAGTGCAATGACTGCATTAGAGTAGTAGGGACACAATACTATCGATCTATCTGTAATAACCAATAACCCACAATGGAAATTATACATTGAAACAAATATTAATTTCCAGATGAAATTCTGATGGAGTGATTGTGTAAATTATATAGTTAAATGAAAGTGACAAGACCAAGATCCTACATATTTCAGGTGGTAGAGTGGTCGGAGAGTAAAGCTGATTGATGACTAATGTTCAAATACATATAAGAGTGTTCATTTAATGCACTTACCGAATCACTCCATCAAAATGTCATTTTAAAAAAGTATTTGAAAATAGTTTGTTTCAATTTTATTTAATCCAATAGTAAGCATGTTTTATATGTAAAACCATACCTGCTGTTTTTAATGGGTGAGAAACATATCTAACTTTACATGACGAAAACAATTTTATGTTTTTTAGAAAACAAAGTGCTTAGGAATATATTTGATCCAAAAAGGGATGATGCTTCTGGGAAGTGGAGGAGGTTACATAATGGTGAGTCTCATATCCTGTACTCATCACAAAACATTGTTAGTATAATCAAGTGTCAGTAGATTACAGTGGGCAGGACCAGCAGCGCGAGTGGGAGAGTATAGGACCTTGTTTAGGTTATTGACCCAATGTGAAGGTACCATCGGGAAGACCTATACACAGATGGTAGGATAACATTAGGGTGTAATGAGGTGGACTGGATAGAGCTAGCTCGAGATGGGGCTAGGCAGGGCCGCCCTTAGGGGTGTGCGAATGGTGCAGTCGCACAGGGCCCCACGATCTGGTGGCTCCGCGCTTGCTGATGATGGGATGGGAAATTTTTGCTTCCGTGCTTGTAAATTAAGCTCCCTGTTTAGGCAAATCATCAGAGAGGCATGTTCGCGTTTAGTTTGTTTTGCTCCACCTAGCAAGTTTATTGTTGTGTAGAGATTAGATTTAGCTGCAAATAATATATGCAGTGTTCAAGCGTTGTTTTTGACAGTAGTAACGGGACCTTACCCTGCCCAACCCTCGGAACAAGGGGGTTGTAGCTTACTAACAGGTATGAACTAGGAGACAGACACCAGCAGTGATTAAATTAATAGTGTCAGCGTGGACCTCATAGTGTTTACTTTGCGTATTTACACGAACATAGAATAAAGCAATGTTAAAGTTCCGGGTTCATGGTTGTCCGTTGTAAATCGTAATTTACTTAAAGTAAACTCTAAATGGGTAATGATTTGTTTGTTAGTGTTAAAGGACCACAAGTGAACTATCAATTTATTGGATTTTGTGTTTTGTTGGAAACAGCAGTGAGACTTGGAAGTTTTTTAATTAAATTTAGAACACATTTCCAAATGTTTCTAGCATATAGGATGTTGTTGATGAATTTTGATGTCAATGATGACTTCGCCAAACAGAAAGCCAAGAAAGCCAATTTTTTAGACACGTAAATTGCTAGTTCCTTTAGAGTATTAAATAGTTTTTGTAAGATTGTTTCTTTGCGTGGTTTTTTCCTTAATATCTTTAGGTATACTTAAACTTACAGGAAACTTTAACTTTGATCTATAAAATATTGACAAAGTGTAAAAATAAAAAAAAATTAATCATGTAGTTTGATTTATGTATTTGCATTCGCCAGTGTCTGTGATGGATATATTTATCGATAAACTTTTTTAACGCATTAAACGATTTAATTCAAACTTAGCACCTTGTACCTATAAACAAATAAATTTCATTGGAGACAAAAAGCTAAACATTTTTGGGAAAAATCAACTATGTATAAAAAACTGCTTCTAAAATAAATGATTAAGTGTATTTTCCTTAAATGGCAGAAAATTGGTATATAGCCTATGTGAAAAATACTGTCATAACACTAAATATAAATGTTTTAGTTTTTCTTTTTTTACCCACTTCGATGGTCACATGGTCTAAGGCATCATTCTCGCAATAGACTGGCTGTCGATGTCAATATCAGGGTTCCCGGTTGGGTGCACTGAGGGCGGTTTTAGCCTAAATAGTTTTCCATTCTCCTCCACGTGAATATGGGTGCACTTCCTATAATCCAAACCAGACTTCTCCATAAATCATTAGCGTAGTTAGTACATAAGCATATAACATGAATGGGTAGTAATATGTGGTACTAAAAAACCTCTTTGAAAGTGTGTGGAGGGGGGGGTCAAATAATTGGGGGCCCCACAAATGAAGTTTCCCAGGGCCCTGCGTCTGCTAAGGGCGGGCCTGGAGCTAGAGTTTAATAAGGTAGACCGGATAGATCTAGCTCAAGATAAGGATA
>CABFWB010006214.1:19427-35512 GCA_902151455.1 Timema bartmani
ATATATATTTGTGGTTTTCCCATCTCCTCGCCAATCTAATGAAGGGGCACTTCCTTTAAACTTTATGTACTGTCTCTTCTACTTAGACTGAGTTATTAAAGCTCTCTGTGTTTAAAATAATTAAAGATAGACTAAAAAGTTTAAAACATTTGAAGATTTCCAAGTAACTAGATGCATGTGTGTACAATTTGTTCTTGTGAATATATATATATTCCATTCTTTGCATTATACTATTTATTGGGTCTAGTTACAACTTGTTTGATATGTATTTAAATTCACAACAAATGATTAATTCTCTACGTCCCCCGGTGATGGCTCAAAAGGGGTGAAAGGTATGACCTTGGAGTACCTTAGCCATTTCTACATAAGCTACAAGCTACAGCTATTTTAGAAAAGGCAAGACTGCTCACACTTCACACAAGACAATGGCATTCCTAACATTCCTACAGTCAAATACTATAAAATGGACTGGTGTTTTCAATTTGCCTTCCGTTTAGATATTTACATGCATAGATATGCGTCTTTAAAGGTGTTCATTATTGGGAAGTTGTTTCACAGTAATAGCCCATGTTACATTTTCAGTTAAATTTAAACTGTCCATTATAAAGTGGAATCCACTATTTGGGTTAATTTGTTAAGGGAAATTTCTCTTTACAAATTTTAGCTGCCCCATGAATTGGACAAGCCATCTGATTCCCTCATGAAAGATCTAACTTCACATTTTGTTCTCGTTTTCTAATGCAGTATAAAATGTTCTCAAATGACTCTCAGCTTAGCCATTCATATTTGAATATCTGAATATGTGGTTAGTGAATATGTAGTTATTTTGATGATCTGCAATTTTTTCTTGTTTTAACATTGTGATGATAGCGCCCTGCGGCTATGTGAGTAACGCCGCTCTCTATCCAGAACCAAGTTGAGCGTCGGAGGTGCTACCCTAAGTACTTGTTATCTGTGGTTGATGTATTGTAATGTCTTATGTCTGCAACATGTTTAACATAATACACTTGGCCTTGTACTGAGTTGGACTGTTTATTATTAGCTGTTATACAGTATTGTTGTTATTATTAATTAACTATTCTCACCATAATATCACATGGTAGCAGTGGTCGGATAATGCACCATATTTAAACTATAACTAAGGTGAACAGTTCCAATATGTCGGCTCCTGTGTATCAAATACTGGCTCCAGACCCTTTTGATTTCAAATTGACATTAGAATGGAAATCATGGAAAGATCGTTTTTTGCGTTTCGACGTGCTTCAGATATGATCAAGGAGGATGAAGAAGATCAAGTAAATTCTTTGATTTATTTGATGGGGCCTTAGGCTGAAACTATTTTTCTATCGGTCAAGCATTCATTAGCCAATAAAAAGAAGTTTGATACAGTCCTTAAGAAGTTAGACAGCCATTTTATTCCCATTTTATTCCCACCAAAAACATAATATTTGAACAAGCACTAGATTCCAACATGAGGGTGAGTCAGTAGGCAATTATGTAACAGATCTTCATATTGTTGCTCAAGACTGCAACTTTCCTGTCACTTTTTATGACAAAGCCATTAGAGATAAAAAAAAAAAGAGAGGAGAATCTTTTGGTTATAGTAGGAACACTTTTTCTAACAAAGATAAAGTCAAACTAGAAAATCATGTTTTTGGTGTGGGAGTAATACTGAACACCCTAGAATCAAATGTCCTTCTAGAAGTGGTACAGTCACTGTCATCAGTGTAGATATAAAGTGCATTAGGCAAAATGTTGTAGATTAAATCAGTTGATGCTGTTGACACGGAGGACAAGTTAGATGAAGATGGCGAATTTGTCAGCCTTGCCTCTACAGAAACTAATTATTTGCATGATAAATAGTTGTTTAACACTAGATTCTGTGGGAAAGACCTTTCTGCTAAAATTGATACAGGCGCAGATGTGAATATTATTGGAAAAAGTACATATATTGAGCTTTTGTCAGCAAATAAAATCCTAGCCGGTCCAGGAGGCGTTCAGCTCAAAACTATTGGCAGGATTCAAGGGAAACTCCAATACAAAAACAAATAAGGTTTTTAAGACGTTTTATGTAGTTCAAGGAGCAGATAGAATTCTTCAACGTCATCATACTAGTGAGAAACTAAGCCTTATAAAAAGGATTTCTGGAGTAGAAAAAACTAATTTTGTTCCAAAAACTGTGTTCCCCATGCTTTTTACAGTACTAGAAAAAATTCTAAAGCCATCCCAGATGAAACTTAGAGAGGGGGCTGTACCACATGCTATTAAGTGTTCCCTGACGTGTTCTTTTACCTTTAGAGAAGGTTCTTAAAAAGAATTGGATAGGATGGTTTGTGATAGAGTCATAGAAAAAGTCGACAAGCCATCAGATTAATGTGCTTCCATGGTTATAGTTCCAAAAGCCAATGTATCCCCAAGTTTGTGTGTTAACCTGACTAAATTACTAAATTAAGGTGCGGCCGAAGAGAGCGAAAGTATTTTTACAGTTTTTATAGAATTGAAAATTTTTGGCCAAAATAAATCAAAGATTTCTCCAATAGCAACATAGAGTTTATAGTTTTCTGCACATGGTGATATCAACAGATCTTGAATTTTGTCAAAACTTTTTAAATAAAGAGAAAAAGTTTTGACAAAATTCCAGGACACCCTTGACAGATATTCAAGATCTGTTGATATTAGCGTATGCAGAGATCTAAGCCTTATGTTGTTACTGGAGATATTTCATTTATTTTGGCCAAAAATATGTAATGCTATAAAAACTGTAAAATTACTCACGCTTCCTTCTGCCGCACCTTATATCAACATGTAGAAAGATAACTTTTCCCTATGCCGGCAGTTGATTATTCACAAGGTCAACTAGAAGGGGCTAAAATATTCTCAAAACTAGATGCCAACTCAGGATTTTGGCAGGTTCCCCTCACATATTTTTCCAAAGCTTTAACCACATTCATCACATAGTATGGAAGGTATTGGTTTCTCCAGTTACCTTTTGGGATGTCCCCTGCTACGGAGGTTTTCCAGAAGGTCAGTGCGCATTTAGAAGGATTTGGAGGGAGTTGTCTGCCATTTTGATGATATCATAGTATATAGGACAACTATTGAGGAACATGACTAAAGGCTTTATAAGGTCCTTTCCAGGCTAAAAGAATCAGGTTGGGATCTAAATAAGGAAAAGAGTTCGTTCAGTTTTAATTCAACGCCAAGATGATGGATCTTTAAGACCTGTTAGTTACGCTTCTTTAACTCTCAGTGAAGCTGAGAGAAAGTGGGCACAAATTGAGAAGGAGGGACTAGCTCTCACTTGGGCATGTGAACGCTTTATTTTTATTTTAATACAGGCATTCATATAACAGTAGAGATTTATCATAAACCTTTAGTTCCTATTTTCACCACCAAAGACCTAGATTCTATATCCCCTAGGCTACAAAGAATTATACTTTGATTGATGAGCTATTAGCTCAAGATTGTTCATGTAGCTGGTTAAGATCTACTAATTGCTAATGCTCTTTCCTGTAATCTGCAGCCACTACTTGCTGAGGAAGATGAACTAGCTTAAGAAGTGATGGCCTATGTCCAAGAGGTTGTCTGTGGTCTTCCTACGTCTGATGCTATATTGGCAGAAATTGTTCAGAATTTACACAAGAATGAGACTAGTACCCACCTCATGCAATTCTGCTAAGATGGATGGCCGCTAAAGCCACAAATACCGGACATGTGCTTACCATATTGGCAACACCGAAACGAAATATCTCTACAAAATGGCCTTCTACTAAAAGGTAATAAACTAATAATTCCTAGTTGCATGTGGAAGGAAATAATAAATAAGCTACATGAAAGTCATCATGAGATTACCAAATATAGAGCACTTGCTAAACAAAGCGTTTGGTGGCCAAGATTGTCCACACAACTGAGAGATCTTGTTGAGAATTGTGCCAAGTGTGCCAAATTTAGGATAAATCAATCAGAACCTTTAATACCTACTATGTTTCCTGAGCGGCCTTGGCAAACAATTGAAATGGATCTTTTGAAGTTGAAAGGTAACTGGTATCTCCTTGTCGCTGATTACTACTACAGAGATCCAGAAATGGCTTTGCTGGGGCACCTTACTACTAGTTATTTCCATTGGTTCATGAACTACAATTTTAAAACATGGCATACAACATGGGCATGGATAATTATGAACTACCTAGAATTGAATTACCTTTACTTGATTGCCTTAAGAATTATATTACAAAACCTATTTAGAGAACTTTTAACAAGGGTTTAAGATTTTTTTGAATAAACTTTGAAATATACTATTTACCAGATATAACTTTGTCTAACCTAGCCGTAACATGATGTTTGGTATTGCCAGTATAAAAGTTTCAATTAACTATCATAAACACCTCGTCACAGTTTAATAGATGAGTCTTGGCTATATATCGCTCCTTAGTGTCTATTTGCATTGTCCACCTACAATTTGGTAAATTTTCAGCATCCTGCACTAAATGGTAAGTTTTAGTAGCTTATATAAACGATATATAACTAATAAAGGGGATAATTAAGTTTAAAATAGTATTCAAATGTGCTTTTATTGTTAGTGGCAAGCATTTTATTTATGATCTACACCCTGCATGTAGTGATTTTACTTCTCTACTGTTTGCTGTTAAATAGTGTTATATTTTATTCACAAGAACCAAACAATGGCTATTCCCTCTAGGGAATCATGACAACTGAGAGAGTTGATATGATTCAAGAACCAATCTCTGAAATCTATAGGTTTGGCACCTATTTCGTGTTTTGCTGAATTCCATACCATGTCAGCCTTGCCTGCCATTGTGAGGCCAGTCTTTTTATCAATATGGTCAACTATCTTCAACATACAGTGATGTTCCAGCTAATTATGCAAAGCGTATGTACAAATATGTGTTCTTAAGTGACATGGGAATCAACTGCCCTACTAATATACTGCATTTTGTCAAATATATTCCTGTTCAAGTCTCTTCTAGAATTCTGAATCACACAAACTGTAATTACAGGTCTTCAAATGAGATTAAACTTTCTAAACCATGAATATATTATGAGTCACAAGTTTCATTAGATTTGCCTATTAGAACAGTCCAACGCATTATATAATGTGAATCAAACTAAACAAAAAACAAAATAGGGTGCCTAGATAGGTTTTACATTTTATTTAGCCCTTTTGCTGCGTTAATCAGATACATCCAATCTCAGCATTATAGCCAATGACTGCAGAAACCGACTTTACCCCACGACGTGTAAACTTTATCTACCTTTGCTGCGACAGTTGGACATAGCCACAAGAGTGTTAGAACGCTGAATTTTTCATACTAGCATGCACGTGCGCCTTTGACATCTGGTGTTAGTTTTGAGAACTGTCAATTACCAGCTGCTAAATCATAACAATAGTAGCGCTTGTTTACTCCCACATTTCAATACTTGTAGCACAAGTGCAATATTTATGTGGCAGAAAACATTGTTGGGGGATTTATTAGTGTAGTATTTGTGATATTTACCCTGTTATTCTACTGTGTTAGTAACATTTAATTTATGATTGATGAATTTGTGCCATGTTCAAGTTGTGTTGATGTAACCTAATTTTCAAAAGTTTTCTTATTATTACGTAAGGCCTATATTAAGCCAATTTTAGGCCAGTAAAATCCTCATTAGTGATTGGTTTGACACTAGTGTGGGTTGCTAGGAAAATAAAGAATGGTTCTGATAGCAGTATAAAATTGCATTTGAGTAAAATGTGACATAAAATTCTATCAATATAAAATATTCATTACTATGCGATTTATAGACAATGTAGTGCTAAATTTCATATTTAAAATGCATTACTAGTTGAAAGTCACATTATTTGATCATAATCATGATCATCATGCAAATTTTCATATTTTGAATTTTTGACTTAGAATAAGCATTTCTGAAGGTAAGAAGTAAAAATACACAGTAAAAGGGTTAAAACAAACTAAGTATTTGAGCTCAAACCACTAATTTAAAAAGAGATTATAGAGTGACATATTATTATGGGGATTAATAAATTACTCAATAGACAATGGACATATTATAGTTTTTATACATCAAAGATCATAGAATTTGTGCATTTCTATAACATCCCTTTTCTTGCTTTGCAAAGTCATCTGTTATGCTGCTGATCTTTAATTGATGATACATAATATTCTCAATAGCTATATTGGCTAGTACCGTCACTCTTTCTTGTGTCAGATATGTTGGCAGCAGTGTAAAAGATATGGTGGCAGTTAGTTTTCAGACTTGTTAAAAGTAACATGTAATGAAGTAAATAATAGTGTGTGTCAATTCAGAACATACAAGTTATATTTAAACTCCAATACTGTCACCATAGCATATGACGATGAGGATAAAAACGTTTTTGTGTTGTATACAATAAATATACATGACATAACAAGTGTGATTATGTTATTTTATCTTCAATGTTACAATTTTGGTTGTTACAGGTATCACAAATGACCTCACATGGTGTCTACTCAACTTGACCAATGAAATTACGGACTTTTTCCCCAATTTCCCCTGATCATTTCCTAAATTTTCCGAATAAAAAGTATGTCACATCCTTCTAATTCCCCCACCTTCCCCCTCATTTTTCTATTAATCTTTTTTTATGAATAGTAATAAGTTTTAAAATTTAAATAAACAAATTTTTAAAATTTGTATTAACATTGTTTATTAGGAATTATAAAATATATTACACAGCTACAAAAACACCTACAGTTTGAATAACATTATTATTTACCGTTTTAATGATTATTATATTTCATATTTTGAGTAAAACCACATTTTCCCAGATTTTTATTGTAATTTACCAAATTCCCGGCGTATTCCCGTTTTTCCCCGATCATTTCAAATTCCCGGCTAATTCCCGTTTTCCCTGATTTTCCCGGATGGTAGACACCCTGACCTCAGGAAAAATTAAATAAATTTGAAATTGGCTATAGTTTACTGTTTGAACAATGTTTGACAAAATTCTATTGTAATTGTGTTGTTAAAGTCTAGAATGAAGCTGGTCACCATGTTCTATTCTTGCTGTGCGGTCACTTACGCTGTGGTAAAGTAGTAAACTAATAGTTGAGTTACCTCTGATGCCCTTATGGTGGCTTTCTATACCCATCTAAATCTTCTTCGTGAATAACCTACCTGTAGATTTTTTTGGTCCTAATTCTGACAGTTTTGAGTGTTTACAATATCAAGGGAAGATAAAAAAGCCTATTTTAATCCACATTTTCTCATTAAATGTAGAGTATTACCCCAGCATCCCGGTATAGTTGGGAAGTCAAGGCATTTAGTTCCTATTGGGAGAGTTATACTGTATTTTATTCCACATAAATATCTCAGACACTGTTAAGGTGTCAAAATTGTATGTGTGACATAATCACTTTACTCAGAAAGTCTATAATCCTCAAATCTGTAAATGATAGTAACTTTGATGAATGTACTAACAAAGTTGAAGGAAAGCTTTGCACCACCCAAGTTTATTATAACTGAACAATTCGTGTTTTATACTTACAGGCACAAGTATGGTGAAGCTATTTTTGATTTTATAGCTTCAGTTTCAGTAAAAATGCTTTCCATGTCATGCAAGTTTGAAGGTTCCCTTGATGAGGCTCTGAGGAACAAGCTGGTGTGTGGAGTTGGCAATGAGGCAATAACTTCAATGCTACTTGCAGAAGATGAAAGGTTGCAAAATTATCCTGGATATGGAAAGGATGTCTGTCTCCAAGACTAAACTTGGACAAGCAGTAGCTAAGGCCTCAACCAGTCAATCAGTTTTTTTGATCAATAGTTGACAGGCGTTGCCTTCTTGCCTTATGAGTCACGGATGGTTTACCAGTAATCGGTAGTCGGCACCAAGAAAATCCCCCAAGTTCGTCGTGCCAGGTCACTTTCCCCCTGTCGTAGAAACTCGCCACTACCCCAAGATAGCAAGCGGTGTGACTTATGTTATTAAAGGAATGTACCCAAGGAGTGCCTGCTCATAATTGAGTCTGTTTTTGTTGTCAATTGATGGGACATATGGCTAACTGTTGTCAAAGCAATAGCGTGATTTCGATGGGTGTATTAAGTTCATTGCTAAATGTTGGCCCAGACATGTCATCCCCTTTGTGTTTGGAGTTAAAGATAGCTGGTAAGGAGATAAATTTCCTGGTCGACATGTGAAGTGCCACTTCCTTAATAAGCTACAATTTATAATTTTATATATTACCTTAATAAGGTCAATCTCGCTAAAAAAACATTTATTGTTGTTGGCGAACCGCCAGCCTTTGTGCACCAAGGGAGTGGTTAATACAAAGTTCAAATTCAATGACCATAGGAGTGAAGTTAATTTGATTGTAGTCGAAATGTTTGTCATACCCTGCCATTATGGGTAGGGATTTTTTGAACTTTCTCAATCCCAACAACAGGGAAGAGAATATGTTGGATAAAATCTGTTTGTAAGCAAATATTTTCTACTAAAATTGTAAATTTTACTAGCTATAGGCTTTCTGATTATTTTACGCTTTCTGATTAAGCATGTTATCAAGCTGTCTAATAAATACCCTTGGGCCTTTTCTTGTATTGACAATGATAAGCCCATAAAATTGTTTTAAGTGAATAAACTTAAAGGAGGGAGCTAAACCTATGTTTCACAAAGCCTATGGGGTCCCATATGCTCTTAGGGATACTATCATCACATCTTGAGGCTAAGGGGGTAATTTCACGGGTTTTACACAGTGAATGAGCTTCCCCCATAGTAGTGTTCCCTAAAATCTCAGAAGGTATCAAGCTATGAGTTGATGTGAAAATATTTGGTTAATCCACAGCTTATGGGTTGATCAATACCTCATTCTGCAGCCCGATAGCTTGTTTAACAAGTTCACAAATTGTAAATATTTTTGCTGTATCAATATGTTGAATGTATTCTTACAAGCCTTAGTACATAAAGACAGCTGAGCAGTCTTGACTGTTAATAAGCAGAAGGGTTTGTTTAAGTATAGCCCCTTGGTTTTTGGGCTTTCCTTGGCCCCATCAATTTTCAAAGCCTAATTGATTAGACTTTGCAGGGTGTGGAATGATGTGCGAGGTTCTTAGCCGCTAATGTTAAAACTAACACAAATACATGCTTTATTTATTTCTATTTTTTTTGGAAAGGAATTGGACTGTTTGGTTTTCATCCTTTCAAGCAGGGGTACAAGTCTCTCAAAGGCTAAGGTTCAAAAAATTATTGCAGCCCCAACGCCCCAGAATGTGTCTCAGTTTAAGACCTATCTGTCATGCTTGAATTTTTATAGAGGATTTATGAACATGCCTTCTGATATTTTGGAACCTCTTATATGTCCCTTTGTAAGGAGGTTTCATGGGCCTGGTTGCTTAAAATGTGAGATCACTTTCCAGAAAAAGAACAACTTTTGTCTAATAGGGCATTACTTAATTTAGGTGACCCCTCAAAACCTCACTAATTGTAGATCTTTTGGTATCAGGGTGGTGCTGTGTCATGAGGTTGATGGGGTAGAGTACCCCAAAGACGCAACTTAAGTTGTCCCGCCACATTGCTGAAATTAATTTTTTTTTTGTTCAATCGTTTGTGCTCATATGTGCCCAAAAATGAATATTTATGCTGTGAAATTAGGTCTTTTAGATAACATTTAATGTGGCGGGTCAACTTGAGCTCAAGCTAGCCCACCACATATTTAAAAACACAACTTCACCAAATTCTATTCATGTCATTCCGATGTGCTCTATTTATGCTTATATGTACCCAAAAATTAACATTTGTGCCCTAAAATTAGACCCTTAAGAGAGCATTTAATGTAGCGGGCTAATGTGCTCTCAAGTTTTCTAGGGGATACGGAATATAGGGAGAGCTCAAGTAGTCCCACCCCTTTAAATATTCTCTGGAATGCATAATTTCAAGCACATACGGAGCCCAATGGAATGACGTGAGTAGAATTTTATTTTGTGTTTTTCAATATGTGTAAGGTTAGCTTGAGCTCAAGTTGGCCATCTACGTTAAATGTTATCTAGAAGTAACAGTTTCACAACACAAATGTTCATGTTCGGGCACATATGAGCAAAAATAGAGCACAAATGATAAAAAAAAAAAAGAGTTGGCAATATGTTGAACAAAAATGAGTTACTTCACCATAGCCTTTGAGTCAGCAATCTTAAATGCAGCGCAGGGAAATTATTTCCAGCTCCATCTTGTAAGTTTGACCCACATTTTCATAGTAGAATAATTTCATAAATATTTATATGGCAGAAAGTTTAAAATGCAAAGTGATCACGAACCACTAAAGCATCTTTTTTTTTTCCCTGCAATATGTGATGTCCACGATTTCAATTTTCTATACTTAGCCACCCCTTAGATATTTCAGGACAAAGTGAGCGAAGCTACTTTGATGGATCCTACTCTATCCACACTCACACAACTTATTAACTTGGGGTGGAGGAGATATGATAAATCCAACACATCAATGAAAGTATTTTTCAGTCCACAATGTATTGTCAGTTGTGTTGTTTCACTACAGAAGTGATTCCCGAGGGGCTACAGCAGAGGGTGTTACAAATTTTGCACCATGGTAATCCAGGCATCTACAGGTCTAAATTATTGGCACGCTCATACATTTCGTGGATCGGTTTGGACAAAATTATTAATCAGTGTGTTGCAAAATGCAAGGCTTGTCAATTTACACATAATGCCATTTATGATCCTAAACTGTGGCAAGACTGGCCAGCTCCTAAAGGCCCTTGGTAGAGAGTAAATGCTGATATTAAAAGTCCAATGGGCTGGCTGAACAAGGCATCCAATTGTTTAAAAAAAATGCAAAGTAAATCATTATGTTATATTTGCATTTGTTAATCAGCTCAGGACCGGTTTGTAAGGTTTATGTCAGTCAAATATGCTCTAGCCCTTTAGACTCTGGGATACATGGGGTTAGAGGTTCAGATTTTGGGGTGGATGTAGGAGAACTGATCCCTAGGGGTAGGTTTTTGACAGAATTGAACCTCTTAAGAGTGTAAAGTCACAGAATGAACAGGGCCTGTACAAATGGACATACAGGGAAATTCTATTGGTCAGGGCTCAAATCCTGTTTACTTACAGGATGGGGATCCAATATCATCCCCTAATGGTACTTACTGTGTTTGGTGTGTCAGGTAGAAAAATAAAGAAACCGGTTCAATTTTCACATAGCAAATACATCTAAAAAAATAAAATGTATATTTTTGTAATAAATTGGTTGTAATGTCAAGACTGTTAAAAAATATGTTGGATCTACATGTTTTAAGATCAAATAGTAAATGGTTCACATGTATAGCTGGATTCTGTGATTAAAGGATTGTTAATTTCATGTGTCAAGTCAGTGTTTGGATTAAAGCTGGTGAATAAATAATGATTTGTGTCTGTGTATCATAATTATGTTAATTACAAATATTTATTCAGACTTTAATGCTGTGTATATAATAGTGTCGATGAGGAGAGCAAAGAATTTGCGCAAATTATTGAGTTATGTTTTCTGGCTAAACAACATTTTACATAGTGGTTGACAAGGATATTGGATCTTCTGTCCATGTTGTGGAGTCATCACCCAAGTTGAATATTGAATCTTTTGATACAGATAAGTCCAGCTAGAAAGTTTACTTGAAAATCTTGAAAATTAAGCTTACATTTTATAATACACTGGAAGGTAAGCAAACTTGATATTTATTAGAAACCATCGTCGAACGCTTTAACGTCATATGCGATCAGTGCAAGCCAGCTGAGCACGAATCTAAAATATTAGAACTGGCAAATATCTTAACAACTAATTTTCCCATAGAACCCAATCCATTGGTGGGTAGGTGGGTACGGGGGGGGTAGTTTTCAAAATGGAGGTCAGCAAAAAAGTTGAATCACCAGCAGATTTTGCTGCATATTAAAAAGACCTATGCGTTTTTGTTAGTTTTCAAAGGATTGGTTTGATGATTTGTATTCAATTTGTGCATCGCCTATGTTCTCAAGATTTTAAGTTGAAATTGATGGAACTAACATTAGTTCATTTTGGGGCTGCTGTTGGGTTTTATAGTTCTTACTTTATTTTACATCTTTCTGTTCCACAAGAGGTTAATAATAACTAAAATCTCGATGTAGTTCAGACAAAGGGCTTAAATCAAAGAGAACAAATATTATTAGAACAAAAATATGTTGTGTATATTGTAATTTAACACTCATAAATTTTTTAAATGCTAGTACAGTGGTGCTTCTTGCCATATTTGGGGAGTCAAGTGTCATATCAGTCCTTCATGCGGTGAAAAGCCCGACAAAAAATGTCTAGAAAACTGGTTATTTTAAAGGAAAAGGGGCCTTAAACCAGATATATAAAAATTTAAATCAATTATGAGGTGTGTGCGCTGATATTTCTCATATGAAAGGTCTAGTGAAACTTAGTAAAATCATGATACAGTTTTCAGTTGACAGAGTTAAAATTGATCTCCAAGTGGATAAAGGGGCTGATGTAACTCTAATAAATGAAAACATCTTCGAGAGCACGTTTAAAATAAGGAAATTTTACCCACTAAATTAAAATTGCATACCTACAATGGTGCACATATACCACCATTGAATAAAGCCTACATTCTAGTTAATGAGATCAATTTAAATATATACTAAACAGAGGGGAATTTTGTTAGCGTACTGGGCCTTGTATGGTTATGTACCCTTTTGAATCCGACAGAACTTTTAGGATCTGTCAACTTTATTGATAAGGCAGCTCCCAATAATGATAAAATTTTGGAGGGGCTTTTAGAAAAATTCGGGGGTGCTTTGGAAGAAGGGGTAGGCAAAGTTAAAGGAATGGAGGTTTAAATTCGTTTTAAACCCCATTCTATTCCAGTTTACAAAAAAGACTGCAATATGGCCTACTATCTTGTTTCTAAGATGGAAGCAGAATTAGACCACTTGGAAAGAGAGGTTATTTTGTCCAAAGTTACCCACACAAACTTTGCTAGAGCCATGGTTCTTGTAACAAAGAGCGATTGCACATTCATTATTTGCAGTAATTTTAGGACAACCATCCACCCTTAACTTGTCATTGTGGACCACCCCATTCCAAACATCTAATATATTCTTGTAAGCAATGGAAATTTTTAATTCTATTTGAAACTTGATATCAGCCAGGCCTTCAATAATATTATATTTGAGAAGTCGACTAGCTAGTACTTGACAATCAATAAAATAAAAGGGTTTTATAAGTATAATCGACTTCCATTTGGCATTACTACTGCTCCTGCCATATGGCAGAGTGAAATTGAGAGGATTTTGAAAGATATTGAAGGAGTTCAAGTTTTTTTTACGATGATATATGTATAAGCTCAGAAACCAAAGCTCAACATTCTCAGTTGTTCGAGTAGGTGTTTCAGAGACTAAAATATTATAAATATTATAATTTATAACATTAGAGTAAATGCAGATCAGTGTACCTATCTAAAATCTTCTATTAAATACTGTGGATTTATCATAATAAAGGATGGCATCCACAATTGCCCAGAAAAGGAGGAAGCAATTTTAAAAACTAAGACATCGACCTCAGTAACTGAATTGAAACAATTTTTGGGGGCAGTCAATTTACATGGGAAATTTTTACCAGACCTCAGCACATGAACCCATTCTCTTATTAAACTATTTAAAAAATGGGGTAGACTTTATTTTTGATACCAATTGTGTCAAAGCTTTCAAACAAATTAAGGAGATAGTGTCATCCAATAAGATACTTACACATGTTGACCCAAAAGAAAAAAATTATCCTCTCTACTGATGCCGGTCCTTGTGGATTAGGGGTCATATTGTCACATCACATGAGCGATGACAATGAAAGACCATTCACCTTCACCAGTCAGACCTTGAGCCCGAGTGAGCAAAAGTTGAGCCAAATAGAAAAGGAAGCATGTGTCATTATATTAGTGGTAAAAAAAAATTTTTTGCCTATCTATTTGGCCCCCAATTCATCTTAATAACAGACCATCTTCCCTTACTTTCAAACTATGGGTCTTCAAAGGGTAGTCCTGTTCTGTTCTCCTTACGACTTCAGAGGTACGCTATTTTTTTTCAAGCATTCACCTATGATATTCAATACTGTCCAGGGGCAGAGTAAGGAAACTTAGACCGTTTATCATGTCTAACTCTGCAGGGCCAAACTAATGATTTTAAAATTGATTTGAAAGCTTTTACCAGTCACTGCTTATGAGATAATGAAAAACTTATTCCAGAAAAAGGAGGTGGCAAAACCCATTCATGCACTTAAAATGGGTACTACTCTTAAACCCGGTCATATGTGGGGACTCCTGCAACTTGAATATTCCCTCTAGAAACTATTTGAAGTAATATTTCATGGGCAAAATTTTGAAAAAAGGACCCCTTAAATGATTTTTGGATTTTGAGGCAAGACTCAATATTCGAAAATATCAAGGGGGGGGGGAACAATTTATTTCAGATGAGGGGTAGAGGGGGGGGGGCATTCATTCTTTCCAGGTGGAGAGTTACAATAGCCCCTTAGTTCTATCACCACAGGCTACATCTCACAATGGAAACACAAACATTATAGTAAGATTCTGGTAGAAATAAACTATTATAAAATATGATTTTTTTACAGTTAACATTGATGCACTATATTATTAGTATTTTTTAAAATTGATATCTATTAAAATGACAGGTGCTGATAAAATGACTAGACAAACAAGTGTATTATTATTGTTTTGGTTAATGTTATATCCACTGTCCAAAAAGTGTCTTCATGTCAAACTGACAGTGTGTAGTCATGCTAACATTCATTTGATTAACTAGATTAGATATTTTGGATCTGATTTTGTGCTAAAAAGGTCAATCAGTTAGTTTTCTGGAATTTTAATACAAATCTATTTTTTCATTAGCTTAGTTTGTTCAAACCTTTGAATAAGGACTTAATATTTTTAAATTCCTAACAAACGGTGAAAATCAAGCACCTTTATTGGGTTTTTCTTATGCTCAAGATTCAAGCATTATTTCTGGTTTTCCCTATTAGCAGCAACCCTGCACAAGTTTTTGTCTATTTCTATTGATTTATTCTTTACACCATTGGTATCACTGTATATTTCTACAGTAAAAAAAAATCTTTACTTTTGAAATGTTTAGTATGTAATAGTGTGTTTTCTGACAATGTGCAATGACTACGCTGAATGTGTTTACTCTATCCCCCTCCAATTTCAACATTTTTAGGGAATTTAAACACAGAAACATATACTCAGGTTAAAAAGAATAGTAGATTTTGCAACCGGACACATAAGTGTATTGAGGCATTTAAAAAGAAAAATTAACAGTATTGAAGCATTCATCTATAAGGAAATAAAGAGTGCCTAAGTTTTTCAAATTAGAAAACTATGAAGAAAGTGCAAGACTAAAATAAATGTTACTCATTCTATATTGTTAAATACTATGGCACAATGTAACAAAACATTAAAAATACAGTTGAAACTCCATTAGTTCAAAACCAATGGATCCTGAGTAGCGGACCAAAGAATTCAACCCTTAAGAACACTCTACAAATTATGCCTATCTCCTAGGCTTGCCATTTTACTTTACATAATTATCACTATGTCATACAAGGAATAATAAAGCTTAAAACAGGAAATAATACACCACCATTCACAAATTTTGGTCTCTTGAAAACATTATTTAGGGCCAAAATAATGCCAGAATAAATACCAAAACAAGAATGTAAAACAAAATATTTGGCTGTAGATGAAGTAATTTTATTTTTAATAAACATTCCACAAAACAAGAAACTAAAGTGATTGACAGGCCTACGAATCTGTCTTATAGTCTTACTAACTGCATTATTGCCACATTTACCAAACTGGACTCTAATTGTTAGTGGCCGTTTTGCAAAAGATGTAAAAAAAAAAGATAACAAAACTACCTTCGTGCATACCTTTAAGTATCCCTAAGTACTATTTCATGTTTCTTGGTTTTTGAGTTACTCACACCAGAAATGGGTTTTACTGTATCTATATCTATCTATCTATCTATCTATCTATCTCTCTCTCTCTCTCTCTCTCTC
>CABFWB010006215.1:23402-35504 GCA_902151455.1 Timema bartmani
TTCAAATTTTTGGCCTTTACATTGTGGCCTTCCTTCTGCACTGCATTCACAATTTCTTCTCTCATTTTGAGAATCGTGAAAAGTGTCGACTTCGGGATGCCATGCCGCCGCGCAATCTCCGTCTTTGTAAGCTTCTTCTCATCCACTTCCTGGTTGATCTCGTACTTCTTCATGAGCGTCAAGAAGGTCCTCTTTCCACTCATTTTGTTGAAATTATAAGTTCGTATCAAATAAAAAAAATAGCGTGGGTCGTCAAAAATCGTTCACAAAATCAAACCAAAAACTTAACCAAATCGAGAATCTAAATAACAATGGCAAAGCCTGGCACGTGATATAGCGGCAGTCGTGCTTGTGGGAGGGGGTGAACAGAGTCATATGTTATTGGCTGGCATTGATGGGGTGGTATCTATTTTTATACCTGACCCATACCAGTTACTAGTAATACAGCGCTCACAAAGATAATCGCAACGCAGCGACCTAAATAAATGCAATAAACACATTTTACAGCCGATTTCCTTAAAATTTTCAACCTTTTTTTCCACATTTTTCACGGTTCCCCAAAAAAGTGTCGCTACTTCGAGAGGGACGCTATTCCCGGGGTCGTAGAATCGAGAGTTGACTGTAGCCCAAATCTTAATTATGTTTTTTACTTTCCAGTAGGCCTAACCTTTGTAATACGCAAGGCAATAATAAATTATGTTCCGATTTATAGTGAAATAAATAAATTAATCTCTAGTATCTGAGTATTCATTGGTCCGTCCTTATCTGGTAACTATGCATTCGAATTGTCATTTTCACTTTGTCCTGATTCGGTACTTTCACACTCTTCATCTGAAATACTTGAAGTTGATCTACTGTGAAACTTAGTAGGTCATAGTAGGACAACTTTGGTACGTATATGTCATCCGAGAAAGCATCAGACCTAGAATGAAGTGTTAAACAAGAATGTGAATAGCCTATTGGAGTTATTACTAAATTTACATTTATTGTTTTATATCTTAACTTCTAACTAAATTGCAGTTTTTATTATTATATTGTTATGTTAGATAGCTTTCACTCAGACCTGCGTAAAAATAATTATATATATGAAATGATTGCAAGGGTCTTTTACAACATATAATATTTATTTTGAAGGAGCAGCCCACTTAATGGCATGCAAGTATTTACTCACATAATTATGATAGTTACCATCAAATTCTGTGCAAAAATATTGCAAAAAGTAAACTTACCTTTTTCAACTCCTTCCTAAAACATCCTCTAATTTTGTTGATCTTTGACTTGACAAAATCTACGTTCGAGTCTTCGTACACCGTTTTGTCTAGTTCAACCATTTTTTGATATGACTCTTCCTTTTTGAATTTATTGCTATAATCCACACTTTTCACTTTCCATAGTAGGGGAAAGCGGGGCAGGTTGTAACAGTAACGATAGTTCCGCCATTATTCGCTTGAGTGACTTGTCAGTTTGGTCACAATAGCACTGGTGAAAACTTTCAGTTTAGTTGTGACTATGAGTATCGGACGTCTGTACGAGCCGCAAGAGAAAAATAATCATTTTTCTATAAGGTAAGAAAATATTTTTTTCAAAAAAACTTTTACCGCTTTTCTCAGTACTTTACATTGTTTTGTAATACTTTTTTTAGCACACACTATTCTTTGCAGTTTTGGATTTCAGAATATGCCCTTAGCCTTTCTGTTAAAATATGGTTAGCCCATATAAATTAATAATTCATTTAATGGTGTCATATGGGGTAGGTTGTAACGCCACGTTTTGTCTGTTATAACCAACCCTGTTGCCTATTACAACCTGCCCTGCTTGTTTTGTTTCGATATTTCAAATGCTATTAGTGTCCTATGAAATTTTACAGTACCATTTATATAATCACATTTAATAATACTTCCAAGTATAAGACATACTGTTGATTCTTTCACTCTATGTCCATTTAGCTACTAAAGAGTTATGAATAAAATAATACAATACAATATGTAATTTCTGATGTGGAACAATAAGAGAAAGTCTGATCGAGGTAACACTGATGTTGATGTGTTGGAGAGAGCAGCTCAGCTTGTGAGAGAGGGAACATCCATCAGTCAATCTGCAAAAAGTTATGACATCTGACATGTGACGCTTACAAGATACATCACAAGGAAAAATAAATGTAAGCTGTGAAACTACAATATAATTATATTATATTTATAAATCAACTATATTCGACTAAATCCCTCGTTCTTATTTGGAGTTATTTTTTTGACTGGTGGAAATTTGAGTTTTTAATACAAAGAAAAATCTAACTCAAGCTTAAAACTAATGTAGGTGAAACTCATTAACCATAATTAATTTGTTAATTCTATTTTTGATATAATATTTAGAATATATTAATTTCCCAAAATGTAATTTGCAGTTTTCGACTAATTAACTAACGAAACGTCTACTGACTTAGTTTTTGTGTTGTTTCATGAGCAAATGAACCTAGGCCTGATCCTCATGTGGACTGAAAGCCTCTGGCTGGATATTATGGAAACAGGCAGGTTTTCACTACAATGCAGGAGACTGCTCTTGTTACTTACGTCGAAACTTGCTCGGATATTTATTTTACCTGTGTGGGAAGCACTACAATGTTACGATGCCAAAAACCTGGAGTGACAATGAAACAGCTGGTGCAGACTGGCTCTCATTATTTTTAAAGCGTCATCCGTCATTATCGATTTGAACTCCGGAGGCTACTAGTATAGGCCGAGCATCCAGCTTCAACCGTGCCAATGTTTCAAAGTTTTTTGATGAACTTTCTGAAGTTTACGATAGGTATTTATTCGCTGCAAATTATGTTTGGAACATGGACTAGACCGAAGTCACCACTATTCAAAATCCCCCCAAAATTATTGCAAGAAAAGGTGTAAAACAAATAGGAGCAATTACTTAAACTGAAAGAGGACAGCTTGTTACGTTAACCGTTGCTGGAAATGCTGCTGGAAATGCTATTCCTCCCATGTTAATCTTTCCCAGGGTAAGATTTTATTACCAGTTCATCATAGATGGTCCAACAGGTTGCTTAGGTACTGGAAATAAATCTGGACAACCAACAGTCGCATTCAGCGCCAAAATATCTTGATTTTGCTCAAACTATTGAGGTTGTAATGCTTTCCCTCCCCCCACATTGCACTCATCGCCTCCAGCCACTCGATCGAAGTGTTTTCGGACCACTTAAAAGACGAATAAACATAGCAATGGATGCTTGGGTTAGAAATAATAAGACCCCACATGGTACCGTTAGGCCTATGACAATATTCCACATCCCATCCGTTTTAAAGATAACATTTCCGATTGCCACAACACCAACAAATATTCAACATGGATTCCAGAAATGTAGAATATTTCCTTTTAATAGGGAAGTATTTCAGGATGCCCCCTTCTCATTTGTAACGGACAGGCCAAATCCAGAGCCAGCACCAGATCCACGCTATGAGGCATCTCCTGGGAGATCATTGGTTCTGGACAGACCCATCACATCAATTTCTGGTTCAACTAGAACCCATAATGAGATTTCTATCAATCCGGTAGGAGTTGCTGGTCCATCCAGGGCCAATAATATTTCCCAAAATATGGCCAAGTTTTCCCCGGAGCTAGTTCAGCCACTTCCAAAATCAGCTTCAAGAAAAACAAAGGATGGGAAGAAATCCAGGAAAAGTGCCATTTTGACAGATACTCCAGAGAAGAACGCACTTGAGGAAGAATATAAAAAAAATATAAGAGGGATTGGTTAAGAGGAAGATAAAACTGAGTAGTCCAAAGCAAGCTAGGGCCAAAACGTTTGCAAGGAAGAAATTATATTCAGGAATTCTTGTTCTTCTTCCTTCGGGGGAGGCAGAGGTGAACTGTCCAGGCCCAGGTCGCGGAGTCGTTGTAATTTTTTATTTCGGAGACATTTGATATGTGTCCGCCGTGGGTCCTTGATGGTCAAGGATTTGTAGTCAGCAAGGATGGTACGAGGGAAGGGGAGGAGAGAGGTGTCGTAGCTGATAGGCAGGTTGTGGGGGAACTGGGGGTGATGATGCAAATGGGTAGAGGAAAGGGGCAGGTGTGAGAAGGGCTTTGAAAATGCTGTATTCCTCGGCTCGGGTCTTACGGCGTTGCCCCCCTTTGCTGCGGCGATATGGGGGAGGAGGGGTCATGAAGAAGGAAGTGGCACAGAGAGGATGACTTGATTTGGGAAGGATTTGGCAGCCCGGATGGTTCTGAGCGCTAGAGTAGGTAGGAAGATGAGGAAGGTTATTTGTAAAAAATAACTGACATGAGTGTGTCTGGTGTGTCTGGATGTCCCGAGTATATCGAGTATCTTGAGTATCGAGTCTATTTGTTACTGGGTTCCCATTTTCCTTATGGTAATACATCAACCATTTTTATCAGTTGGAGGAGGTTGGGCCCAACCTCCTTCCAAGTCTTACTCTATAAACATATAATAAACATATATATTTTTTACCCTCTTATAATTATTCTTACTAATTCTATATACATCATTGTTACATATTTTTACGGCTGGATTGTCATTTGGATCCTTTTTAAAAAAAATATATTTCGGGCTTAATAGATCCCCTTGGCCTGGCGCTATCTCTTGAGAACCTTTGATACTATTGGCGGGCGCACTGGGGGCTCTCGGTGGTTCACTCGGTTTCGGAATGGTCACTAGATTGCGGCACAACAAGCTCATCAGAAGAAGAGAGTGAATGTTTCTGTTTAGTGTGTTTAGAACCATTCTCTTCCAGTAAACCAGGCGAGGAGTGGGTTCGCTGTTTGAACTGTCAGCTGTGGTCACATTTTTCTTGTGCAAAGAAATAAAAAATATACATTTGTCACAATTGCCAGTCAGATGGACTCTCGGAGTAAGCTTTAATTCTGTGTTTTATTTTGTAGCCATACTCATTATAGCCTAAATCATGTTAAATTAGGATGTTTATAATTTTTAAATGTGTTACTATTTGCAAAAATGAACATCAAAACCCATAATTTGAATAAAATTAACATCAAACCCCATTACTTTAATAAAATGAACATCAAACCCATTACTTGAATAAAATTAACATCAACTCATACTTAGATAGTTAAAATGGCTATTTTTTTAAAAACATTATTCAAGATAATTTTATCGTTTTTGAACTTATAATACATAACTAATAATATTTAAACATAATTTTTATCATGCACTAAACAAAACGGAGACAATATTTTCACGAACTCAACAACTTAGCCTTTTAATTTTCGAATTATACTCAATATTATTGATTTAAATGTAAGTTAATGATAGCATCATTCCAATAAGAAAATAAATGTTTACCCAGTTTAGGAATCTCAATTTAGATGTGCTGTGACCAGCATCCAAAGATAAAATTGTGATATGTTCGGGCCAACAAATAAAGATTGAGCTATTAATTTTTAGCCAAAGAGATATATTTTATTTAGAGATTTAAAGCCATGCAGCAAATAACTGTTCCCATGGTGATTAAACAAAGAATGAAAAACTTAAAATTATCTGTGAAAATCGGGTTTTCGTGGAAAACTACTATTTTTCCCGACATCCTAGACTCCTGTCCGTTAAAATGAGTGGTCGGTTTTCAAAATCTGTTGAATCATTTCCTCGTAATTTCGATTACCGGAAACGGGCTTATCAAATTATATATAAGATGATAACTATATCGATTTGAAATCTATAATGATTTTATAAACGTCAACGGCTGTATCATGTATATGATTTGTAATTTTTTAAGTTTCTCATGTATAATTGCTGTATGAATATATTATTATGCTTGAGGCTTTTTTTATCTCATATGATTTATCATTTTGTTTTACCCCTTCCTTCTGCATAAAAATGCTGCTGCATTACAGTAAATGTCTTTCAGCCTTTCTTTGGTTTTGATTAAATAATGATACAGCCAGTTTCCAGTGTTAAAGCATAATAATTAAAAACACCCAAAGTAGATAAAAAGCTAGCTTGATTATACTTATTTCATGAAGCTTCCTAAATTCGCAGCGGTGGTCTAGGGGTTGAGTCGTGGGCTCGCAATCCATCGATCAACGTTTTTCGGGGAGGTTGAGGTTTGAATATCGGCTGGGAGAACTGATAATGGTTTTCCAAAAGTGATTTATCACTGTGGTTTTCTTATTTTAACTCCACGCAAATGCGGATTCACTTCTTCTTAAGTATCTTTCTTATCCCCACCCTATTAGATTAAGCCACTAATATACAGTGTGCCGAATGTAACAAAAAACATTAGCTTCTCATATATTAATTGATTCAACAGAATGCCAGGCCTTTAAAACAGAATTGATACCACTTCAATTAAAATCAAGTTTTACACAGTGAAAATATATATAAAACAGTAGGCTACATTACATTTAAATTAGGAACTACTAAATCTGTCAGCTAAAAATAAAGTAAATTATTATTATGATTATTATTATGATTATTATTATGATTATTATTATGATTATTATTATGATTATTATTATGATTATGATTATGATTATTATTATGATTATTATTATGATTATGATTATGATTATTATTATGATTATTATTATGATTATTATTATTATTATTATTATGATTATGATTATTATGATTATGATTATGATTATTATTATTATTATTAATATTATTAATATTATTATTAATATTATTATTAATATTATTATTATTAATATTATTATTATTATTATTATTATTATTATTATTATTATTATTATTATTATTATTATTATTATTATTATTATTATTATTATTATTATTAGCACCGCGTCTTACTACCACCGAACCACGGTGGAGGCCTGGCATTCCTCACATTCACAAGTTGTGATTAATACACATCTTGTCAGAGGTGAAGGAAGGGTTTGGCAATCAGATAAATCTGTGCCGGGACCTAGGATTGAACCCCGGACCCTTAGCCCTAGACCATCAGGTCACCAATATAGTAAATGATTTGCTTATTAATTATAATATAATTCTATTCATAGAGACAACACAAAGTCGTTATACCTACATTTACCACTATCTTATTTTAAATTTTATAGTAATATCCTTTACTAAAATGGACAAATCAATCATGTCAATCGTTTTTTCGATGTATCTAATCAGAAGCATACCAAGATGAAGTTCTATCACACTCGCTCAGCAAGATTGGGTCATGCATCACACATGACATAAAAAGCTAATATTCAACCAAAGTAATAATCCTAAAACAAGTGGTGTTCACAAATAATAATAATTATTATTATTATTTAGCACACGAAAAATAAAAACGGGAATGCTTCAATACATTAATTTGCTCATAACGTTTTTTGCTACACCAAATTTCATCAATTGAGTTCTAAATATTTGTTCACTATCACAATAATTAGAAATATTAGTGGACCCGTATTTAAAACACTGCCAATGCAAATTATAGTGTTTAAATAAGGTGGCCCTGATATGGCTATACTAAGGTGTGAGAATTTTTCCAGCCGCCATTTTGAAAAAAAAGGAAACTTTTTTTTTAGTCATTCTCAGTTGAATGGACTTTCATAAAAAAAATTGCATTCCCTATAAAAATTAGTTTAACTTGTCCAAAAAAACTAAATTCCCAAAGTCTACGTAGTGGCTATATCAGGAACATGTGCACATGATATGGCCATCCTTGTTCCATGTTCTACAAATCGTGATTTTTTTTTTCACTTTCATAGTGCAGTTCTGCTCAAATTAAATTATTTTAGTGTAAAATGAATAAACATGATACTAAATAATTCTTTTTGTTATTCAAAAGTGGCTTCAAAACAGGATTTTCCATTAAAAAATGAAGTTGTTTAAACAATTGACATTTACACTTTATTTCAAAAAACAAAAATGTAAAATCATTCAAATAAGACAAAAATGAGATTCTTAAAACAAATTACTGGTCGCAATTGGGACAAATAAAAATGTCTTTGTCAGCAGTAGTGAGGCCAACACACTCTTCTTGGCAAAAATTCCCGTAGATTACGAAGAGTCGCATGTCCTTGACTGAGTCCCCCTGACAAACATTCCAGTACCAACTTTCAACTTCTGTGGTTTTCTTAGTCTTTCTTGCTGGGTTGCTGCTGTTTGGTCTTTGGCTTGTTGGTCAACGGCTGTTTCGTGGTTGGTCCCTTTTTCGGTTTATACGCCTGAGCTTCTTTTGGCTGGAAAATATATATATTTTCAGCTCGATACCACGCTAATTCATGGCTGGTCTTATAATCCTCGTTTTTCTCTTCCTTTTTGGCGTTGGCAGAAATTCATCAAAGCTGGAAGATGATTTTCTGCTGGGTGATTCAATGCCCGGCGGAGAGTAATCTCTATTCATACACAGAGCAACAACGTCAAATGGATCATCTGGATCAGACGACGATGACGAATCAAGATCGACAAGTCGAGGACGCTTAGCGCCTTTAGTTTATTGAGGTGGAGTGTGAGCAACTGATGCCAGAAGAGGGTTGGTCCAATGAGCTGCAAGAAAGAACCGGATCACTGCTGGTGCTCGGCTGATTGTTGTCAGGCAAACCTGAGCTTTGTTGGTTGTTCAATCCAGGAGGCGGGAGTTCAGTCACAGTACTAGGGGCAAACGCCTCTTCTGGGATCACATTCGGGTTGAACGAGTAAATAAATACCTGTGGCTCTAAAGCCACTAGTCATATTGGATTGTGTCATTGATCTGCCCCATGCTGGGGTGAACACATCAGGAAAGTTCAACCGAGTGATATCATTCTCGTCCCGGTGCGAGTCGAAAAATCTCGGAACCTCTTGGTCCCAAAACGTTTCAAAGCTCCTGAAGCAACTTTTGTCCAACGGTTGCAATTCATGAGTTGTGTTGGGTGGCGAGCAATAGACGGCAATGTCATACTTTTCAGCCTCTTCACAAAATTTATAATCGAGGTATGCCTTGGCTCCGTCAAAAATCAGAAGTTATGATCCGTTGGGTTTAAATCTGGCAAAATGTTGCAGAAAAGCAACAAAAGTTTGAGTTGTCATGCTTCCTTTAGGAGTCATTTGAGTCAGTAATCCAGCAGGTAGACCTTTCTCCTAGGCTTTGTTTTTTCTAACTCCTGAGTATTAAATCATTGGAGGGATCATTGAACCCACAGCGTTCCCACAAGCCACAAAGTCACGCTTTCCCCACAATACGAACTCGTGAAGCCCCCTTTTGGGCTAAAACTCTTGGATCCTTATGGAGGTGGAGCCGGTATTCTTTTTCATTCATATTGAAAACTCTTTCTGGGAATTTGAAGAAATCTTATATGGTGAAGATTTCTTTTAGTTTCGCAAAGTGATCAGCAACTATGAACTTGTTTAATTTCTGAGCTCGGGCTGGGTTCAGTTTTTGATATTACCGTCGTGTAACGTCAGGTTTCCTCTTCTAAAAACTGTTGACCCACTTACGACCAGAAGTCTCTTTAAAACAGTTTGGGATGTTGTATTCTTGACAAAAACGAAAAACATTGAGTTTATGGATGTTAGAAGCCAATGGATAATCCTACAGAAGACACACGGAAAATTCTCTGGCATAGCTGTTCTTCTGGTTCAGGTGTCAAGGTGGGTTTTCCACCCAACTTTGACTTATTTACGGAGTCATCTTTCTCTAAATAACGGCATTAAGTACTTCTAGGTACACAAAACTTGTTACTTGCCCCTTGAACTGAGAGCTTTCCACTCTTCACTCCGCTCAATGCCTTGGATAAGGCTTCTTCAGCCAATAATCCCTTCTTTCTCACGTTGTCGGACATTAACAAAAAAAAATTATATTGAGTAATTTTGTCAGGAGAAAAAATAAATGAACTGAACTTGATATGGCTACCTGGGTGATTATGAATAACTCGTAAAAAAAATACGCCATCAACGACAACACCAATTGGAAGAGCATTGAAAACTGAATAGAGTACGATGGTTTTCATGAAAAAGTCTTTGAAAAACATGCATAAAACAAAGGAGACTTACCAGAGAAAAACAAGAAGAGAGGTCCCTAGAAAAACACAAAACAGGCAACTGACGACATATTGCTCAACCTGGCTGGATGAGAAATGATCACGCGACACACTAGGAGGTCCCCTCGCTGGATGCTGATGCCATCTAGCGGATTTTTTTGTTATCTAACTCACAATAGGGGGTGGCCATATCAGGAACTTGGCCATAACACGAGCACCCACCCTAACTACAATCCATAATAAACCATACTTTAAACTACCACATATTCGAATGAAAGGATTTTACAATCTATATGTGTTTGTTTAGTGACGAGTTACATTGTTAACTTAGCTAACAAAGAATTAAATAGCCAAAGCTATTATTTATGCTTTTAGTAAGGATTACTCCATCTAGATATCATATTTAGCTAACAAAGCTTCGTCCTTGCTTTGGGTTGATTTTGAGATCCCTTCGCTTGCTTGGACACAATATAGGAATGATTATGGATAAGCACTGAACGTGAATACCAAAGATCTACAAGTTCGGGAAGCAAACAGTCCATATATAAATCTGTTAGCTTTCCAATCAAATCTTTTTCCCAGAAATGATCATCACGTTCAATTTTTCCACGTGTATGCATTATTCACCTGGTGTTCATATTTCAAATAGTCAGTAAAAGCATAGATTTGTCTGTGTTTATTAACTTTTCAGAAGGTCTCCTTACGTTGCAATGTAGCAGCCTCTTGACTCTTCAATACGGCTGAGGATGGACAGTTTACCTCCACTATCCCGTCATTCCCGATCAAGCTATCTGGTTTATCACCAAGAAATGCTAATGTAGGCTCAGTAAAGAGACCGCATATTTCAACGTGAACATTCAACGTCACCTCTAATGTTTCTATGGCTTTGTGTTCAGTTTCTCTTCCGTATGATATAGTGGTTAGGTGTATTATATCAGTATATAAACATTGTTTTACTATATTCTCGCAGCAAGACGATTGCAGACTTGCCCTAAATTAAATTCTGTCAAACGTTTTCACCTTTCTTCTTACAATGGTTCAGAATCATTATATTTTCTAGTTTGATATTCAATAACTTGTAGTTTATCCTTAGGTTATTGCAGACTATCAAGTAATTATTTTTATATACTTTAAAAACTTCATCACGAATGTTTCTTTTCTTAATTGACATTGAAAAAGTTTGTTTGACTTGTTACAGTTTGAATCCCGTTGCGATTCCTCACAATTCTTTCGGGAAAGATATACTTTTCGGCATTTTTGAGCTTCTACCAGATTAGTAAATTTTCCTGGGCTTTAACCGTGTATTTGTTCGTGCAGCAATTAGTGAAGAGCCTAGTATTATGGCTGACAATAGCAGCAGCACATCGAGCTTGATTTATTGAAAGGTTTTTTTCCCTAATTTGTTTTTTACTCCCTCTATCCTGCGAGTTTTCCTTTCATTTCGCTTGATACATATAGACAGTTTAATAATAATAATAATAATAATAATAAGTGTTTTTAGGCCCGTCGACAAAGTGAGGTTATTAGGGCCTTTAGCAATAAAAGAAACACGGTATATTTACCCCAGGGGAAAGACACATCATATAGTCCACCTGTTAGAAACAACAGGTGGAAACTGAAAATATAAAACTGTATACAATATTATAATTTGTATATCGATTAAAAAACGGTAAATTTCAATATGAGAGAGTACTTATTTGAGATACACCATAGTAGCACACAAATGGGCTATTAGTATAAAAGAAGTGATACACCTGCTAAAATAAAACCACAGGTGTATACACTACGTTAAAAATACAAAACTAACATATTAAAATATAACACATTAAAAATATGAAACATGTTAAAATACTAGGTTAAAAAGACAAAACAAACATATTAAAATATATTAAAATATTAAAAAGGTCTCAATATGAGAAAGTCTAGATGAGTCACTTTATAAAAATGACTCAAATGGCATTAAAAAAAGATTCGCATGGCATATAAAATGGAGTAAACAAATAACTCCTTCTGCACTGTCGCGTAATAAAAAACGAAGGTCACCTTTAAAATCAAGATACAGGCGAATAGGGGCATACTTGCGACACTCCACCAAAATATGGTACACACTAAGGGGAGCATCGCAAAATTCACACACTG
>CABFWB010006216.1:0-25801 GCA_902151455.1 Timema bartmani
GTAAGACGCGGTGCTAAATAAATAAATATATAGGAGTCTATAACGTTTCTTACATAATTATTAGCTAAACTAGAGATTTGTCAGGTGTTTTCAAATAAAAATAAGGAAACTAAAACCACCAAGGGACATGTGGACAATTTCACTGGCCTCGTCTTGCATGGTTTGCTGGGTAAAGGGGAGTCCGGAGTTTGAATCCCAACTGGATATTCAACATCCCCCCCACAAACAATTTCCAATTATTACTCTCAAAGAAAATGTGGCTATATTTCATATATATGTTACCACTCTCCTATCCTACTAGTGTGAATGTATTTGTAGCCCATAGCTAGTAAGATGTGGATCACAGAAATGAAGGTATACCTTAAATTGATCGGTAGCTCATCAGACTACTGGGTTAAGGGTCTCCGTTTTGACTCCAGGCATGGCCAAAAAATGTATTACTGGTGAAATTGATTCTACTCTCACATTGAAGAGGTGATAGCCGAGGGACCGGGTGCAAATACCTTTCCAAAAGTTATTAGTTTGTAATACGTATGTTGATATAGTTAGTAGGTTAGTAAAGTGCACTTTTAAAACCAATTAATAATCTCCTTGGTTTATAGAAGGATTCCAAGTAATAAGTGCACTGATAGTGCGAAATTATATTTTAGAAATAAGAGGGAATGAAAGAAGTATGGAAAAATCCTACAAAAAGGAAAGATAGGATGGTGAGGCATATTTTGAGTCATTCAGGATTGGTTAGTTTGTTATTGGAGGGTACAATGGAATGGAAAAATTGCAGATTAGAGTATGTGAAGCATTTAAAGAATGTGGGCTATAATAAGTATGTAGTGATGAAGATGATAGGAAGAAATGGAGGACTGCATCATACCAGTTGAGATACTGTTGATATGAAAAAAAAAAATGTTTTGGGACAATAGGATACTGTCGAAAATCCTCGGATGTATATCAGACTATTTTAAATATCCCACTCTGTCGGGATTCAAACCATTGTCTCCCAAAGGTATTTAGGTCAGCGTCTAAAACTCGAGGTCTTGATACTCTAGCACACAGTTGAAGCATTCCCTACCACCGTGGGTGAAGTAAAATAATGATATGAACTTTTCCTTGGAACCGTAGTTCTATTTTTGTACCGTATACCTAATTTTACTCTTGTGTTTTCGGAGTCTCTGGTAATGTCAGGGGTTTGCGGGGAAGGGAGAGAGGTTGTTACCTTGAGTTCAAAGGGAAAAATTACACCTGCGTGTAAATCTTGGAGGATATAATACTAGATAAGAACTATTAAGATGAATATGACGCAGGTACGGCCATAGTGTGTTTGGGAAAACAGTTTTCTTATTTGTGTTGTGCATCTTAATACCCGTTTGGGGTATAAGCATATTAAACTAATGGGAGAGTGGGGAATGTAGAAAGTGTTTCCACATTTTCTTAGCCTAAGTATGGGTAAAACTAGATAGAGAAAAGCACCTTCAATACACCAATCCAGGATTCCAATACAAACTCTTACATCACTGGAAAACCAGACAATTCTAAATTGACACCTAGTTTCGCTTAACAGCAAGTGCGTGTTTATATATATTTTAATATAAGTTGGTTGGTCACATATCCTCTTGCATTAAAGCGGAATGTCATGGATATTGGTGGATCTTAGCTCCTCCTTTTTAGCTCATTTGTTTGAATATGCAAATAGTACGAATGAGAAATAAGATATAATGTACAAAAAGAAACTGCATATAAAATAAAAGTGTAGTAAAAAAATTGGGAGCTTTACTGTCATAACAGGTGGGGGGGATTGGGCACTTTTTAAATGATCGATTGGTGGATTGAGCACCGCTGATTTTACTGAAAGGAGATTATAAAAACGGGTATTGGCAACAGTTTACTCAACTATAGAAGGAACAATTTAAACAGGTGAATTGGGCACTCGTAGTGGTGTATTAATTGGAAATGAATACAATAATTCACCAACAGAGTTATGTTCAGTATAATTGAACGTTAGTTACTCCTTACAATAAGTCCGAGGTGATATTAATTTATAGTGAAAGGGGAGATAGGTTATGTTAGGTTAGGTTAGGTTAGGTTAGGTTAGGTTAGGTTAGGTTAGGTTAGGTTAGCATGTCCCAATCTACTTTGAGAGTAAAATCACTGCAAGGTAGAGGTGGGAGGAAAATGCTGGTGATAGCCTGGGGTCAAAATCAGTGCCACGTCCACCTAAGCCCACCATAACTAAGTGGTTTTTAAATCTACCTTTGAACTCTTAAATGACTTTTCCTTTCTTTCCCTTAATATCTATATTCATTATTTTTCGTGTGTGCCCTTAATATTTCCTAAGCGAGACAGTTTATAAAACTTTGATTATCTTTTTTCTTTACAAACTGACAAAACTTTAACCTACATATCATTGAATAAATAAGACGTAAGATTTAATTTGCTTGTCTAAGAATAGCTCAGAACTGTAAGTAGATTTTTCTATCTGAGATCTGTTGACTAAATAATTCAATAATATTTGTATATCATAGGCCTACTTTTAACTTATTCGTTTCCTAAATAAAATTTTCAATAATATTATAATGAGCATTAAAGTATTAATTTTAACATTAGGCCAGTTCTTGTTTGGTATTATTCTTAAAAATCGTGATAAAAAAGAGATAAAGGTAAGATAGAGAGGAGTAAAGAAAGCAAAAGAAAAAGTCAAATATGTATTGAAATATATGTTTTTGACTTGGTTGATAGTTTCATGATGTATTTTTTAAATAAAATTATAAAATGGCTTCTATGTAAGTAGTGAAAAATTAGACAAGCTTATAAAATTACTAGAGATTATTTACATCTATTTTACTTCAACGCGAACGTCGATATTCATTTATTTATAAAAATATTATTGGTCATTACAATAATCCTTGAAAAGTCGATATTACTTCTATTGAGCTCATCGAAATAAAAACCTTAAGGATATGGACATGGTGTACACACTATGATACCATATTGCTAAAGTCAAAATGTCCTTCTTTTGACCAAGTTTAAAATTGGTTAATTTTATGGGAACATTGATAATAGCTACTAAATTATTATTAATGGAGACTAGCTAATTAGCCTTTCTTCGCACAGGATGGATTTTATAATATGTATCTAAATCTAAGAACCTTTCTAAATTGGGCCAATGCAAACCTTATATGCAGAAGGCTAAAAAGTAGTCTCTTGTAACTGCCAACTTGAAATAAAATATATAAATAAATATTGTGTTTTTATTAGTTGGTAAACTAAAAATACCCTAAAGTAGGTATGCAGACAAAGGCTTAAGTATCGGCTAGTCTGGATTGTTGTTTACGGGTATGTCGTAGTTGTAATCCCGGATGGGTGTACTGAGGATGTATTCTTATTTATAGTTCTCATTATTTCTTACACGCTTCCCTTTATTCTACCTTAATCACTCCTACCTCATTAGTAAAAATCTGCGGATAGTTTTTCAGCTATTAAGACTTGGAGCACATAATTAATATACAGTACCCACTCCAATTCGTGTCCTCCAAGATGTTCCTCGACCCTACCACGCCCTTCTGCGTGTATTGGTACAGTTACGATGGTTAACTATAGATGATTTTATAATTCAAATTGTTGTAAGACATTATGGCTGTGACTGTTCATTTACATGACTAGAAGCTTGGCTCTTACTTTGCTTTGGGTTTTTTCTGCCATGCCTTGTTACGAATCCGATATATCAGTATTTAACCAGAAAAATTAGGTAAAGACAAGGAAGGTTGAATTTAAATGAGAAGGGGGAGGCTATGTAATACGTAGCTAAATTTTATAGACGAATCTGTGAAAAAAATAAACTTTTAGAGTCTTAAGAATAAAATAGCATTTATGACTTGGTGTATGGATATTGTTGAGGCGAAGGAATTATGCAATGATAGGGAAGTGTGGAGAAATTTAGTGAAGATGGATTAAGTATGGAGTTATTTTTTGAGCTGTATGTACAGCTACTTGCCTACAAATGGTATGTAATAAAATGTTATGTGATGTAATTTATGTATTTATTTACGTATGCGTGTAAACTGAACAGGTAGTTAGACGTAGTGCTTGAAAAAAAAAATTCCTTTAAATTACACATGTATAGTATGTTATATTTTCTGTTGTTTATAGAAAATGTACACAATACTTGCTATGTATTTGTGTGTGCACTTCCTATTTGTAATAGATAGCGATAGTGTGAAATTTTATGTGTGTTCGGATTTAAATATAGTGCAAAGAAAACAAGCACACATAGAAATGTAAATGAATTAAGGGAACATTGAAAAAATAATTACAGCTCTTGCTTCCTATTTTTCGTCGGTGAATTTTCACGTGTCTAAAAAAGTTGTAGTCGTGATTTGTTACTCTCGAAATAACTTGGGACGCCTAGCGTTCTTTTATGGGCAATAGTATCGATCCGAGGCCGGCGTCGCGTGGCGCCACTAAAGGGGGCGCCACACCCAAAATAAAAGTGACTGATGGATTAGAGAGGGGTTCGGGGGGTCATGTTTCCGTAGAGGAGTGCACAAAATGGCTCTAGAATAATTTAAAGTACCTACAAAGGATGCGTATATGAACTCGCAAATATATACACTTCGTTCTGATAAAATATAGACCAGTGAAAACGGTGGGACCTACATCAGCGGGTATATCATATGGACTGAGCCATCAGTCTCACTTATCGGTGAAGTAAATATTGGGGTTTGGAATCTCTGCCCGATGTATTAAGTGTTTTTACTTAATAACTACCAACCTTCCCTCAACGCGAAAACGGGTACATACACTCTGTTAGCCCTGAAAGGTTGCAAACCTACCTTGCATGGTTCTGCTATAACATAAAAGTCCAACCATTCTTTCCTCCGCTGAGGGCGGCATAAATTGCTGGGGAATTGTCCGGGTACTATACTTGACATTTATAGAATCTAATGCCCCAATATAATAAAAATTGTGTTGTTTATTTCAACAATTTGAAGTAATTCAAGTTTTTCTGGGGGGCTGCACAGAAAGAACTCTAGGATTGAAAGTGGCCCGTGGTCTGTGGATTGAAAATGGCTGCACTATAGCATAGCTTATAAGATAAATTTATAGTGTAAAACTTCAAGGAAATATTGCTAAATTCCAAGGTAAACGGAATATATATTTCCTTTCAATTCTTCTTTCCTCATTCCCCCTCAATTTTAACTTCCTCATTCCTCCTCAATTCTAACTTCCTCATAACCCCTTAATTCTATCTTTATCATATCCCCTCGACTCTCCCGTTCTCGTATTCCCCTTAATTATACCTTCTACATATCCCCTTAATTTTTCCTTTCTGATACCCTCTCACTTCTACCTTCAATTCAATCTTACTTACACCTCCTCAATTCTACCTTCCTAATACTCTCCTCGTTATTGTAAACACATGGATATCCCAAGTGGCCAGTAAGACGCGATGCACGTCTATAGCCTGCAAAATAATATTTCTACACATGCTACATTTTGCGAAACCCTCATCGGCGGTTGAGTAGTCTAAGGCAGCATTATTAAATTCTAAAAAAAAGTAATAAAAAGTGGATAAAGAACCGTACATTTTGAAGTTATATTAAAATATTTTCTCCATGCAAAATATATAACACACATGTAAGAAATAAATTTTGTTTTAGACTTAATTTATAAATTGAGATTACTACTCAAACATATACTTTTTATTCAAAGCTAAAAAAACTTGTAATATTGTCGTAGAGGGAAATGGGATGAGACAGGAAGACATAAGGGCTCCTCACGAGGTTTAGTAGTTTTTATAGGGTTCCATGCGATAAATAAATTTGAGAACCATTGATCTAAGGAATGGTTCACAAACTCGTGGCTCGTGAGACATATCTGACCAGCCCACTTGTCTGTAACACTTTTATATTATTTGGCCTGCAGTCATAGATGCACACAAACATTAATATAGCCACCCACTCTGGTGGCCGAATGGTCTAACGCACTACTCTCGTGTAAGGCTAGACTGCCGATGACGGGGAGATCGAGGTTTGAATCTTGGTTGGGTGTAGTGATGATTTTCTTAAAATTGTTTCCACTCTACCTCCACGCAAATGCGGTTACATTTCCTTTAAAAATAACATTCTTAATCCCCTAAACCATTAGCGTAATTAGTACATAAGCGTACAAACCAAACGGGTAGTAAGACACGGTGATGTATATACACCTTGATGTTAGTAGGAAGAACAGTATCTGGAAGTTACTAAAACCCGCTTCATTGGCCGAATAGTCTAATGCTTCACTCACGTGTTATACTGGCCTGCTGATAACAGAGCGATTGGATTTCAAATCGTGGTCAGGTCTACTGAGGGATGGTTTTTTCTAAAGGGTTTCCCACTCACCTTCCACTCAAATGTGGGTAGTTTACCTCTAAAATGCTTCCTCCCTCATCCCTACCCCTTTAGAGTAAATATAATACATGCGTATGAACTGAACAAATATTCTGATCGTAAAAAAAATAGAACATGAAACTTTGATAAATCAACCTCTGAAGCCGAAAAAGTATTTTTTTCGATGCCATCTCTCTGTTTGTATTTTCGAACTAAAGCCTAAACCATTTTACTGATCGAGCTGAAACGTTGTATATAGGGTTTTAATAAGGTGAGAGGGGTTTTTGGAATTAGATATCTAACCCTAAAATTAAGGGTAGTTTAATAAAGGCATAAAGAGAAATAGATTTTCTCAAAATCCGCTATAGCAATTTTGATCAAATTTTATATGTAGGAATTTTTTACCAATACAATAAAAATGACAATTTCAGTTTTTCCATGAAAATGAATTTAAGGGCACATTAAAGAACAGAAATTTCCAATTTTGATCATATCTTCGCAACTACTTGAGATACAAAATAGCTTATCATTGTAAAGATGTGTTACTATTAAGTATAAATCACTTTTGCTTAAAATATAGATATTTTTTAAATCATAGTTTCTGATTTATAAGCAAATATATATAATTTTATGGAATATTTTGACATGTTAAATGGTTTTCTTTGGTTTATTCAATGTTTTTGTGACATTATATGTTATTTAATTCATGCTCTTTGGTGGAGTGTTTTTGCAAAATTCTATAATATTTCAGTTCACAAATCTTATGAGTTTTTAGTAAATCTATTTTAAGATTAAAGAGAGAGAGAAAGGATGTGTGGTGAATCGTACCATTTATTTATTTACATTTGTAAAGTATATGTTTGATTTAGTCATGTTCATATATTACGACTATTCGTTAATATTTTTAGGTCAGTTTTTGAAAATTTATATAGTTTTTTTAGAAAATGTAGGTCATCAAAATCCGGAGCCTGGTTATAATTGTTTGAAAACTATCTTAAGACATCAAGGGTTGTATTTAACATCCCTCTCCCAAAGTGTAGTCCAATATTTTTTAAACCCACGGTACCTTGAACACATTAAATAAAAAAACACTCTTGGCAGAAAATCGATATCTGGAGCTTGCTGGAGAATTTGGAAGACAAATCAGTCCTTGTCACCTGGCATGAATGAGCCGGCCAAAGTAAATGAAACACTTTACACAAAGGGTCTCAGGAGGAGATTTTTTTTTAATCCACCTTCACACAAAATTGGATGACGTTGGTCTATTACTATGGAACACTTTCCATTTTCGTTTTATTTTGGTGTCAAAGATTTTACGTTCAATAACTCGGCCTTTAGTGTACAATCCAATTTCCATATTTTCATGGGAAGAATATTATATAATTGCTATAAAAGATATTATATCTACTTTCACATATTCATACGACATTTCTTAGTAATGAGGAGTTAGGAATAAAAATGAGTTTGCCTGAGTGAGCTTAGCAAATATATAAATATCACTTAAAACTAACATTCACATGACATATTGAAAAAAAAACATAGTTTACGGGCGAGTTTGTTTTCTAGTTGTTCAAATTTGTTTTCAAATGTTCAGATACACCACTGATTTAATTTTAAAATCGTTCATTTATCATATTTTTAAAATTATATTTCGCCGTTAAAATCCCCTTTATACATTCAGCAGGCCACCTCATTCTCTCTTTTATACATTGTCCGATCAGAGAACAGGAATATATTTACTAATACTTGTCCACACATTTTATTTATACTTTGGAATTTTCAGAAAACAATCAGGTTTACATAAAAAAAATGTCAATTTTAAATTAGTCAAATTAAGGTGAGAGAGTGTAGGGAACGTTATTTAAGGGCAGTGCTATCCACAGTTTTTATAGGATTTTTTTTGTCAAAATAAATTAAATATTATTCCAGTAGTAAAATTGTTTAACATTTTTCATATGGTAATATCAAGAGTACTTCTAATAGCTGCCATAAGCATATTATCATTTGATGAGAAAAATTTTAAATAAGAGAAAAGGTTTTCATTAAATACCAGGACACCCTTGACAGATATTCAAAAACTGTTGAGGACACCATGTTGAGAAAATTAAACTCTTATGTTTCTAATGGAGAAATATTTTATTTCTTTTGTTCAAAAAAGTTTTGATATTTAAACTCGCGTTTCCTACACTCCCACCTTAAGAGATCAATTATTTAATATTAGATATCTCAAGATCTCCAAGCACTGATGTGAACTTTTATTTCTTGGCAATATCACTTGTGAAAAACATGGAAAGTGTTGCAGTTTAAAAAAAATCCTAATATAATATATGTTTTACGTCTCAAAAATAGGACATGTCCGGGGAAAAAAAGAGGACGTATGGTAGACCTGTAATCTACGGGTCTAGAGATTCCTTGTTCGATCTCAGTGTCGAGTCTCCTTCCTCTTCTTGCACACCTGTGGTAGACCACCCTGACCACTCGACCACAGGGCTAGGTCAGTTGAGAAGTTATTAACTTATATAGCCAAGAAATAAGAGCCAGTTTCTGACCGATGCGAGACATTAAGTGGACTGGTGAAGATTGATGGCCCTTACGATAATTGGTGCTGGAAAACAGTAGCTAGCTCTAATTTGCTCACCAAGCAATCACGGCTGTCATAAACACTGGCTTTCAGGGGGACATAACCATCTAGTGGATGCATTGAATACAATATGATTATTGATTTTCTTAGATCTATTGCAAAATAATAGATCAACAGTAGCTTAATTAGTGACTAAATAATCTAAAGATACCCAACACTAAATTTAAAAAAAGATACTTTACTAAAATTAAATAGTGTTTGGTCAGTGACGGATTAATTTTTGGAGTTAAATTAATGTTTCATTTTGAGAGGATTAATGCACTGTTTTAAAGAAAGGCAATATATTATTTGTTTGAACAAAATATCTTAGTTAAAACTGAAAGAAAATCGTTTAGTCATACTTATTAAAAATTAGAATAATTTTGATTTTTCTGAATCAAACTTATGTTTTTGATGTGATGTGTCTTTTATTCGCTATATAATGTATTGGACTACAACCCTTTAACCCACTTCTGTGGCCGCATGGTCTAAGACACTACTCTCGCAATATATTAAAAGTAGGATTCCCTCGCCGCGTCTCACGTTTTGCGTCTGCGACCAGCGATTGGACTGGTTTCTATGGTTTATTATGTGATCACTTCCTTCGAGGCGACTGCGACTGGCGACCAGAGTGCGCATCCAGCGTCTCTACATTGCGTCTGCGACCAGCGACCGGACTGGTTTCTCTGGTTTATTATGTGATCACTTCCTTCAAGGCGACTGCGACTGGTGACCAGAGTGCTCAACCAGCGTCTCTACATTGCATCTGCCTCCACACTACTAAAAGAGCAGTGTGGACGCAGACGCACTACCAAGCAAACATGTGTTTTAGTAGAGTTGTATTTAGTTTTGTATTTGATTGGTCTGGTTTTGAAAATGGTCTATGCTTTCTCCATTGAAAAGGACGAAAATGTAATTGAAGATGTGGCAAAGCACCCCTCGATTTTTGACATATCTTCGCCAGTGTACCGGGACCAACATGAGAAGGACAACACATGGAAAGAGATCTCAGGTATAGTTGGTTGATCAAGTAAGTATTTTTTTATCCACACTGTTCCAAAATAACAAAATATCACGGAACATTAAATAAAACACAATTGAAAAAAATATTGATAGCTGAGGAACGATCACTGCACATAAAATTACCCACTATTGGCGACCAAGAGATGCATCCAGGGAAACACTGTATCCTGCGTCTGCGATTCACCATCCCACGTCTGCGGTCACAGACGCGAGACGTGAGTCACGTCGAGAGAATCCTGCCTTAAGGCCGGTGACAGACTAACGTTTTGGTCGCCTTTTGGTCGCTGTGACAAAAACGCCACGACCAGATTGTTCTAGTATATTGCATTGTTTCATATGAAAATGGTCAGACTAGTGACACGAACGCCGTGACAGATTTGATTTAGAATATGGTCACTGATCGTGGAATTTTCGGCCACTCTCCGGCCGTCAACCATGCCCATTGACTCCTGGTTGCACAAGGTGACGTCCATGTTACTCGACGCCCCAGCTCTCCCTATATTAGTGGGAGGATTCCCTGGCTGGTTTGAAACCTCGAGTCGATGCCCATAGATAAGTTCTTCCAGATTACAGCCCCTCTTGCACGATTTACCAACGGCATTCCTTCTATTCCCTCTGATCGCCCTATTACTGTGTCACATGGGGGATTAGCATTGGCATCCACAGTGAATACAAGTGGCACTCCTGCATATGCCTCACATATGTGCTCCATTTGCTCCAAATATGGTTCATCAGGATGCCTGAACTGAAAATATAAGCTCACCACTATACACCTGCCAATGTCAGTTCCTAACTCCACACATGTTACCCACTGGTTACAAAACTGTTCTATTTTTGTCACTGTAATTCCTCGGTTAAAGATGATAATTGCTTTCATCGGTGCTTCACCACTTACAACGATTCTTGTAACCACTGGCATGTGCGGAACTCTTCCATGTAGAGTATAGGGTCCTTGTATACATACAACACCAAGCCTCATTTCCTCAGCCAGTCTTCATACTTCGTGCAGCACGGTCACACTCCTCATTCCATTTATCTGAACAATTTTGATGTTATTCCTATGTATTATGAGTTATAAGTGTGAGCATTGGATGCGGGCCATGGTACACTGGAACAGAAGGTTTTCCGACCGTGTGCTAGCACTAATTGTCTTCCAAATCGAATACTTCATCTCTTCTTTTGAAGACTTTTCCAACTATTCCTCTCAGACTCGCCACATCTGTGGACAGGTTGATGGATCTCAGCTGTATTCTATCAAGGAACTCTGGAGTTGGGAAAGTGAAGCTATCTCCCCTTTCATGTCTGAGCCTAATGATATGTTTCAATGTCATGTTTAGTGTGTTCTTCTCTTCCAGCCTAGACAGGCAGAGCATCTCATCGAACGCTCCACATGCCTGTGATGGGATATCTCCTATTCCTTCCTCCATTTCCATCCCTGGGACGTTATTTCCATATGTTTGGCTTCCTTGGATGGTCATCCTATTCATTACATCATTCTCTTCCTTTTTCTTTCCATATCCTAACCCGTTCCTCCAAAGTTTCAAACTATGCTTTGGTTTTATTCCCAGATCTGCCTTGGGCCTGTTTGTTTCTAGCTCTTCTTCCTTCTTGTCACCCTCCACAGGGACCAACGCCACATCACCTTTGCCATATTCTGTTCCTATGATGCTTATGTTCCTGGTGAGTCTTTGATTTAGAATGGCACTATGCACTTGGAGAGATGAAGGTAGATGATGTTGCCACCGAGTCCCCAGTGGAGGAGACTTTGCCATCCCAAAATTCGTTTCCAGGCCAACTATTCCCACCACAAGCGTAGGAAGTGACAAAGTAGTCGTTCCCAGTCCCATTTGACTCATATGGCGCCCTTCTTGTGGATATAACACGGATCCCAGTGTCTTTAAGTATCCTATCATGGTCCGCGAAGTAGTCTATAGCACCCTCCATCCCCAACAACTCGAGGCATACAATTTTTCCAGGGCCTGCTCCATAGGTCTTATAAGAGCTTTCCATACTTTCCCGTATTACCTCATAAAAATGTCGTTTTGATGGGCTGAAATACTTCACACTCCCAGGCCAAATCCCACGACTTGAAGATGGAACATTCCGTGATGCTTCAACGAATATTCTATATGCTTCACAGAATAGCATCTATAGGATCAACCTAACTCTTAGGAAAGGTCTTATTTGGATTCCTCACTCGTGATTTAAAGTAGTCCCCAATGAACCGGAAGACCGGTTCACCGTCAGGGTTCGGACTCATGAATAGCCTATCAGCGCCCCCAGCATGGCATAGGTTAGGTAGGACCAACGAGACTCACAATAACCCAAAATTCGTTCCCAGGCCAACTATTCCCTTGCCAAAGGTAGGAAGTGACCAAGCAGTTGTTCCCTGTCCCATATTACTCATATGGCACCCTTCGTGTGGATATAACACGGATCTCAGTGTCTTTAAGTATCCTATCATTGTCCGCGAAGTGGTCTATATCATCCTCCATCCCCAACAACTCGAGGCATACAATTTTTCCAGGGCCTGCTCCATAGGTCTTATAAGAGCTTTCCATACCTTCCCGTATTACCTCATAAAATGTCGTTTTGATGGGCTGAAATACTTCACACTCCCAGGCCAATTAAAAAAAATATTTACTTGTTTTATTCCCGACATGGCCTAAATATTAATTTTTTTAATTTGTGCAATAGGAGCTTCCCTGTGGCTTGGGATCTGTGTGTATGTCGGGTCTAGAATCAAGTTAATTTGTAAGCACTGACCTGATCAGTCTGTTCAGAAAGTGCACGTTAAGCACCTCCAGATCCTGTAAACCTCAAAAAAAAATTAATATTTCTTAACGTAAACACCCCCTTAATATAAAGATCGTTAAGAAGTTATTAAGTTATTTCCTTGCAATCAAGTCGAACCAGTTACTTTATTGACTGATCGTAAACATAATAAGGTTGGTATGCTGGAAACTATAATATATTTAAACAAATAAAGTATATTATTATTGTTGTGTAAATACATTTTAATATTTAATAAGGAGCGATTTTTTTCCCCATTACTTTTTTAATATAACCTCAGAGTATGGTTTTAGGGTATTGCAAGAGAGTAGAGAAAGGTTAACATTAAACGGTACTAATGCAACTCTTAGGATACGCAGAGGATTTAGCTTTGTTGAGCAATAGTAAGGATTCAATTGCAACAGATGCAGAAATTTTATCAGAGGCTAGTAAGGAACTAAGTTTAGAAGTTAACGTTGAAAAGACTTAATTACATGATCACACAGAGAACACAAGATTGGGGTCGAAAATTTAGAGATTATGGTTAACAACATATCATTTGACAGGGTTAATGGGTTTAAATATTTAGGATCAATTTTAACTAGCAATAACGATATTAGATTTTAAATTGGGAAAATAATACAGTCGGAAAATATATGCTATTACTCAGTCTGTAAGTTGTTGACATCTCGGCTGCTTTAAAGGAATGCAAAACTCGGAAAAACAATAATTTGACCGGTTGTTCTCAATGAGTGTGAAACGTGGTCTCTTACCTTACACGATAAAAACAAATTAAGGGAGTTGGAAAACAAGGTGCTTAAGAAGATATTTAGTTTAAAAAGGGATGGAGATACTTATACTGGGGAGTGGAGGAGGCTATATGATGATGAGTTGCATAATCTGTAATCATCCCAAGACATTGTTAGGATAATTAAGTATCGGAGAATACTGTGGGTAGGATATACAGCGTGAATGGGAGATTCTAGAATCTTGTTTAGGGGATTGACTGACAAACACAATGAGAAGAAACCTATGGAAAGACCTAGAAACAGTTGGAAAGATAACACTATAATGGACCTAAAATAATAGTGTAATGAGGTTGACTGGATAGAACTAGCTCAAGATAGGGATATGTGGCGTACTTTTGTTTAAGTGTGGCAGTGAGATTTCAAGTTCCTAATGCCATAGAGTAAATAAGTAATGAGTGATCTAACAATAATAATTATTGATGGCCAACTTAACAACACTCCAAATTGTTTTTGGTTTTGCACCTAGCTATCAATGGCGTGGTTTAGAGTAAATTCATCTGCATTAGCCTGTAAAGAAGGTGTTAAAACACCAGAGATGAATTATCTTTGGAAAACAGAGCCCGGTGAGTCAAGCCGAGATTTGAACCTAGATCTCTCAATGTTATAGGAAATATAATGTATTGCTAAATTGTAAGTTTATATAACCAACCACCAGAAAGGGTAGTATTTTAAAATGTTTGTTTTTCTTTTATGTATTTGTATTTTCTATAATTTACTTGTTATTTAAAGTGGGGTTTGATTCAACTTTACAACTAATGGTATAGCAACTATTATGTAGACATTCTTTATATTTTTCTCCACATCTACAGTAGCCCCATGGCTTCTTAAATATATTTCTAAAATGTATCCAGTAAAGCATCTTACTTTGTAGTCATTAGGATGTATCAATGTCATCAGTAAAGCAGTCATCCACGTCGCCAAGTTTCAGGAATGATCTTCCAAACAAGTATTTTAAAAATTGTCCAACTTCAGAAACTGTAGCTTTATGTTATTGTGTAAGGTTTAACTGTTGGATTTTCCTCCACCAACTTTGGCCTGAATGAAACATTCAACCTTTGATGATTTGTGGAGGTAATACTCTTCCCTGAGCGTGTTTAATAACTTCTTCAAAGTCAATGAGTACTGTAACTGGAGCCAAGTCCAAACCAAGTTTATGAGATTTTAAAACTAAATGTTTAAAGAGCTGCAGTGTGTTTGCGGTTTTGTTTGAAAGCAAAAAGGAGAGCAAAGGAGTGTAGACAGCAACTTTACTGCCTATAATGGTGAATAATTGCAAAAACAGCTTTGGAGGAACATGGAAGTTCCCGTCCATGTAAATGAAGCTAAGTTGTTTCAAAAACTTCGAGTTTGTTACAGAAGAAAAAAGCAGAACTTTTTTCGCTATCATTCACTAAAAACACTTGTTGTGTGTTCAATATTTCCAAAGAAGAATGCAGTTACCCCAGTGTGTTTGGTATTGTTGATAGAACCGAAGAACGAGCGTGGTGTATGAAAATATGAAACCTAATGGAAAATACATTAAGGTATCTGATTTGACAATTTGGGACGCAATTCGATTGTTAACTGAAAAAACGTGGGACGCAGTTCATTTGTTTACTTAGAATTATCGGGACGCAATTCATATGTTTCTTATCAGAGGATTCAAATTAGAGACGCTATTCCGAAGCTGCGTTTTAAATAATCTTATAATTTTAAATTTCCTGACATTCGTATTTCCAACTAACAGTTTAGATTTTTTAAACACAATATTGTTTAATTCTTATTCCTTAGCACTAAGCAAATATTTAAATTATTTAATTAAAATTCATTACCAAACTAGTTTGATAAATATGTTTACATCTTGACTAATAGTTTGAGACGCTCTAATGCGATTTCTAACTGGCCCCAATTTAATGCCATGCAGGACTTACTGGAACTAAAATATTAGCCTATATGATCATCCTATTATCTAATATAACATTTTGTATTCTAGGCGTGGTGACCTATCCGAACAGACCTGATTGTGAAAATGAGGTTTTAGATATATGGGGGAGGGAGGAGTCCATATTGTGGACACGCCACATTGCTGTGCCATCCCGCGCCTAATTTGATAATAGGGGCAGCCCACGGGGGCCTAAAAGTTGTACGTTCTTTTAGTCTTGTCAGTCTTAATTTAACTAAATTACATACACGAGTATTTCTAGGCTAGGTTAGGTTCTGTTATGCCAGGTTAGGTTATGTCAGGTTAAGTTAGACTAGGGGTAAGCTTGGCCAGGAGGAAAGCCCCGGTGGCCGGTGGGTGTTGCCAGTAACCCCTTTCACCTGTGGCACCACCCTCACGTAGGAATTCCCGCGAGTTGCTTTTTTACATGTTCGCAATCTGTACTTTGGATATTTAGGTGGCCATAACATTTTTGGGGTGTACTCGTAATTTGGGAGAATTTTTCCCTGTTCGCAATCTGGACTGTTCGCTATCAGGATACAACCCTAGGAGTTGGGTGTTTAGTGTCTAAATATCCCCGTGATAGTCTATAAGTTAGTCTGTAAGTATTGTACTGATATTACCTTATGATTAAAAAGTAAATTATGAATTGCTAAAATAAAAAAATCACATGTTCAGACATAGTATGACATAGAATAAATGATACAGAAATTGTAATGACTGGCAGATTTCATATGTATAGTGAACATATATGAACACGCACTGAAAAACATAACCTAAAATGGAAGTGGCCTTGTCTTATAATTTGTAATTACTTGCAATCCTGTTTTATTTCTTCATCTTGATTTGCTATGTTTATAAGTGTGCACGAGGCACGTCTAATTTTATATTAGATATTTCTTGTCAAGAATAAAAACAATTTGTATCGATTTATTCCAATTAATAAAATATAATATTCTGAAAATTCAAAAATGACACCTTGATACGGGAATCTAACCCGGGACCTTTGGCTTAGTACACCAATGCTCTAACCACTCAGGTATCCAGGATTCGTCCCGTGCCCAGGGTCATTCTTCACTCATATTTTAAGGCTGAGTCTATGACGGAGTTAGCGTAAATCGTCGGCTACAATTATGTGATTATATTAATATCACGAGCTATCAGATAACGCAGCCATCTTCGACTCGGTAGTTGGCTTATTGCTGCCATTTGTACAATTATTATAATTGTACGGGATTGCATGTTAAGAATCAAATAGCCAAATCCATTACTTATGCTTTTAGTGAGGATTACTCCATCTAGATATCATATTCTGCAAATTGAAAAATGACACCTGGATAGCTCAGTGGTTAGAGCATTGGCGTACTAAGCCAAAGGTGCCGGGTTCGATTCCCGTGTCCAAGTGTCATTTTTCCATTTTAAGAATATGATATCTAGATGGAGTAATCCTCACTAAAAGCATAAATAATAGCTTTGGCTATTTAATTCTTATTATAAAATATAAGATTGTCTCCCTATGCCCAAAAACTAAATTTAACTAAGTCATTACACTTGGAATATATAAAACATAGACCACCTCATAGATGGGATATGAACTTTAATACCAAGTAGAATTAAAGTATTGTGGTGCAATCTACCTTACCTTTCCAGATTCTAGTAATGTTATAAATACAACATGAATTTTCTGAAAGCGAACCTAATCTAACCATGCACTTACTGTATTAGCTACATTATGCACGTTTAAAGGTAGTAGTACTTAAAGTGGTGTCCGCTAAACCTCTGGGGTCCGCAATGCATCGGAGGATGAAATTAAATAGGTTAAAAAATGGGATTTTAAAGGAGATGTAGTTATGTATAAACTAATTAAACTACTACAACTAATTAAATATTGTAGATATATATTTCTAGCTATTTTTATTTTTAAATTAACAGTTTAAAAAATATTCTACAATATTACTCTAATAAAAGAAATCATGTTAAAAGGTGAGCTCTGGGTTGTATGAATTACAAAGAGAAATCTTTTAGTAGTATAAGTAGACTTGAGATTAAGTGTGGCCCGCATTCAACCAAGAAGAAAGGATTAAAATTTAATTTATAATTTGACATCTTATAATATTCTGGATTTGGGATTTTTGCACACTTTCTTAGTGATTCTTTTATCGTTTCCCCAAATTTCAGCTTTATATCTCATCAGGAGGTACAAAAAATCTTATGGATGGATACAAAGGTCCCCTAAAAACATACACCATTAGATTATATTGGCAAAGCACTGCGTTCTTGAAAAGCAAGATTTCAATAATGCAGAGATGTATGGTTGATTGTGCCCAGGACATATAAAAAAAGGCACCCCTTAAAAACTGCTCTTTAAAATTTTGTTGTCAAACTTTACCCTGTCACATGAAATTTCCTGAATTGTCTATGTTCTCTGTTTTCCAAAAAGGTATCAGCCATGAGCATCTAACGCTAATCAATCAAAGCTATTACTCACACTTTAAAATGATCAACCACAAGTTTATGGAGACCCTGGCTCTATTCCGGGGGATGCTGAGAAAATTATTTAACATTCGTATTATGGTTCCGTCCTTTTAAACAATATTAGCCTATCTAAATGCTGGTGACGTAACACTCCTATTGTGGGCGCCACCTACTTGAAGACCAATATCATCACACCACCTGTATTTCTTATGGGATGGAAGTTCTGTAACGTCAAAACCACTAAAAACAATAATCTTAGAATCTTTAGTTGTGATCCTATTTCTAAAAATACTTTATCTATGTTTATAGTCATTTACTTTATCTAATAAGTAAGACATTTCATGTGCAAGGTAGTTAAAAATGAGCTAATTAATTAATCTTTATATGAATTGGTTCGATAATATGGTTTTTAATTTCATGAGGAAATATATATGCCTTTAACCCGATTTTGGTGTGAGCCATTTTAAAAATAACAAATCACTTATTTAAATAAGTCTGCAACGCGTCTTTGTCGTACGACAGCCATGCACTCTATTAGCTGTAATTCTTGTTTTTAATGTACACTTTAAAATTAATATCCCTATTTATTTATTTTTTTAAAACCTCTTTTTAATTTGAAAACATTAAATATGTTTACACTGTAAAGTAGTTTTTCTCTAAACCGGTAATGAAAATCAACTTTCTAATGCCAATATCTTAAGAATGGTATGAAATGGGAAGCTCGATAATCGTTCTATTGAAAATAAGATACTTTTTCATTTCGGTGAAACTAGTTTTATTTCAAATCCTCTAATACAGTTGAAAATTCGAGGTCATGGTCGTCTCTTGAGAAAAAATCCAGGTCAAAAAAAAACAGGCTTCGTGCGAATGACCAGATTAATTATTTAGGTATATTTAAATATGTATTAAACAAGTTCGAAAAATGGAACGATTCGTACTAAACGTTATTGAAAATCGACAAGTTTTTATGGGACTTAAAATATATAATTTAAAAAGAGGATACTACTCGGCTCTTGGCATTTGCTTCCTTATTCGTGGGGAGGTTCTTAAAGTAGGTCGTTGAACCACAATATTAGAAGAAGGGGCATAAAAAAGTATGCCGTCCCTCCCTGGGTCATTACACAACATATGATCTGCATGTGGTTTACTTTCCCGTTACTGACAACACATGGCCAACTTCGTGGATACGGCAGTAATGCGTTCTAACATTTTCTCACTTATGTGTGATTTACAGATCGTGATCATGTTTTAAATCTAAAATCATTTTAAAGTGCTTAGATGTTACGGAAAACAACAATCGAAACGGGTTGAAATAATGTTTCGTGTTATAAAACTGTCACAAAGAATTTATTTCATATCTATAAATAAATAATATTGCAACATAGTATTTAAACTAAATGACAGTTATTTAACAATATAATTGAACATTCATAGAGATTCAAATTAACAATGACAGTGTGTTGAAATGAAATTTATTCTATGGCCTAAAGAGATTTTAACGAGACAACGCTATGAACAAAAGTGGTAAAGCAGTTAAATTTCATAAACAAGATTCAAAAGAGGACAACAAAGTATTATTATAATGGCATGAGCACGTTTTGAAAACTCACCCGCCAACTGAGAACGGTCCACTGGATGGAAAAGTCACTGTCAAATCTTCACGTTTGCTGGTAGCCATGACACTTTTATACTTAAAAAAAAAAAGAACCAACAATAATGAACTCTAATCGAAAACAATTGAAAACCGCCAAGAGTGACACAAGGAAGAAGGGGAAACACTCGCGTCACGTTTCGTTCTTGCTAACACACCGATAGGTTGAAACTGAAAATACAAGAATACAAGTTTCCTCTCGGCCGAGTTGAAGACTAAAAAGTCAACTTCGACTGGTCTCTCAAGTCTGCCGGTGTCTACTGACCTCTTGTTTCCCTTCCCCTCCCATCCCGATACTTCTTTAGCCTCCCTCCTACCCCTCTCTAGCAGAAAACTGATGGATCACCGGCCCGTGCTAAGCCACAAGTGATGCAGCCTCTCGAGGACATGGTATAACAAAGTTTACCAGAACGTTAAATGAGTGTCGTTTAGAGATTAGTTGGCGAGTTTGACAGAACCGTAATAAGTCTTGTAATCTTACGCTTAAAAACTGTTTGCGGCAATTAATAACACAACTAAAGATATGTTCGTCAAGTATAGACTACCATAGTTCAGTAAATATTTCAGTAAACCCGATAGCTACTAAATTAACGAGTTTATTAAGGTTTATAACAAAGTTAATAATTTATGAACACAATGTACATTTAATATCCACCGTTAATATTGATAAAAGCTTATATCGTAGCCATTAGAGGCATTTGGGGAGTTAGGTTCTTGACCCTTCTCTTCGAAACTTGAAAAACATTTAAATTAATGCTTATTTACTGTTTAAACCATATCAGAATAGAGCTACAATAAAATCTCTTTAAATAGTAGCCCCTATTCTGAAGTGTAAGCACATTGTTGATTTTCAAGGCTAACAACACAAGATAAGTGCTGTTAACACCTGACGATCGGTTTCACACCACGCTAGGACCTAGTAACTTTTGACTTGACCAGGATTAGAACTGACATTGCTATCATGGTCGGTTAGTCAATTCATTGAAGTAATAGTTATTTAGTGGTCTTGACCGATGATAGAATTAGATAGCTTTCAAATAATTAAAATTAACAATTAACAATTTCTTGAAAACTTAATTTCTATGAAATTTTATATCTGTAATTAGATAAACTAAAAATAGCTAATTTCATCAATTTTCGAAATGATATAGTCTTTATTCATGAATAAATGAGTAGTGTATAAATTTAGCACATTTGGGTGATTTAGCCCCTCAAAAAAATATTTTATTTGAACCTTTGTTCTTAGTTACCATAAACAAACTCAGAATAATTTCTAGAGGCATTCAATACTCAAACAAATTATCGCTTATGGTGGTTGGAATGCTCTTACCCCAAACTACTTCAGTCCCTCCACCTCTTTAAATAAAATCTTGGCATTTAAGCCGTAAGTAGAGGAATACATTCTAGGATGTGTGAACGCTTATGTGTGCTCGATACAGTTTTGAATTAATTTTAATTTTTTAAATTGTGTCTGTTTGTTGGGAAGCCATTGAGATTCAAACTAACAATAAAGTGTATTGAAAGATATTATTTTTACTAACAAACTTTTGATCCAAATATACATTTATGAATACTTTCTTTAGAATCTTTTTTGCCATATAAAATATAATATAGTATATTGTAGGGTTGGTCAGGCACCCGAAATTTCGGGCAATAAATCGGGCATCTAAAAATCCCGGAATGTCGGGCGAGTATTTTGTATGCCCGTATTTCGATCGGGCATCTCAAGAACTTGGTAAGCTTAAGTATATAAAACCATGTTAGCACTAACTTCTAATTCAAACTTTGAAAAAAATAGTTTTTAACTGATATTCATAGTTGAATTGTTTCAATTCAACTAATATTAAACAAAGATAAATATTATTTTTACTAATTCGTAAATTATTATGTTTGCTTTCAACAAAACTACGATAAGGGTTCTCACAGGTTACAGTCTACAACATAGCGAAATCAAGATTCCTACGATTTAATTTTCTCTGTCATTGACAACAACATAATAAATTCAACAGTTCCACATTAAGATTCTTAGGCCCTATGCTTGCGAAAACTTAATTAAAATCAGTTTTCTTTATAGTTCTTTAATTTATTATTGTTATTATTATTATTATTATTATTATTATTATTATTATTATTATTATTATTATTATTATATACCACCATCCAGATTTGTTAGGAACAGAACTTTCACAAAGCAAAGCGAAATCTGTTCTAGTATTAATTATAAATTCTTGAGCATAAGCAAACCATTTCAATTTTTTTTAATCCAATATGACTGTTTTAGCTTGTAATTTGAAATTTAATAGGCCTGTGACAAAGTTGTTTGCAAAATGAAATGCCCGTCCGAATCTGCCCGTGCCCGAGTTTAATTTTGTAATGCGCGCCCCCGAGCCCACCTGATACAAATATTTGCTGCCCGACCACCCCCTTAATAACTACTCAGTTAAAACCTCAATAAACTTCAAATAAGACAACCAAGTTTTTTCATATAAGAATGAAAATGTTAAGAAAGAATCTCAACGATGTATCGTTAGAACAAACATTTGTTAAACCAGAGAGCACAAAATGACTTCCAAACAAAATAAATAAATATGAAAAACTACTCAAAGCCCACATGACCACCCAGGCTAAAATTCGCATGACAACTTTTTGCTTGTTAAAATCACAGGATTTGTAATGAAGCCCAGTGACATTCGATACATTTTGTGATGTTGTCAAATTATTTTGTACATTTCATATTTTTTTTTAGTTAATACAAACGATTTTTTAAGCAATTTTATGTTTTATAATTGTTTACTTTAGTAGGACCGAACGCCAAAAAAAATATTTGTTTTGCACTTTTTATATGATTAATCATTTCCAAGCTCGTTTTATCGATCGGTTCACAAAAAAAGTCGTTTCTCTTAAAGCTATAAATTCTTTTCTTAAAATTCGGAGCCAATTGTCATATAATTCTTGGTCGAAAAAAATGTTTCCATTTTTTTTTCAATCGGTTATAAAAATATTCAATTTCTCGTCAAGCTAGAAATTTTACAAAGAATAGTTTGGCAACAAAACAGTGATTTGTATAAATATAGCTATTCCGGATTAAAGAGTAGTTTTATACACACAAAAAATTACATAAAAATGGTGTGTGTGTGTGTGTGTGTGTGTGTGTGTGCAATTTTTGTTTTGCCAAGTATTTAATCTTGTACTGTGTATATTTTTATAATGTTAAACTATCACGTTTTTACTATGAAAAAATGGGCTTACAAATTTGATTTAACTAAACTCTCTAAAATCTTTAAGCAAAGAAGAAAAATAAGAATAGTGAAATTAAAATAAAGGGACACTTCTATAAGTGGACATCTCCTAATGGTGAATTTATCTTTATAACGGACTGTTTAAATTTCCCTGACAAACTAACATCAGCTCTTATAGCAAATGTCATTAACTTGTGTGAGACAAGATCATTCCCACTTTCTCATGATGGATAAACAATTCGATTGCTCCGATGTTGTCAAAGCTAGATGCAGAAAGGCTTTAAAAATCTGAAGAAGAAATATATCTTGAAAATAAAATTCAAAATTACACACACAAAAAGCAAAATTGTGCACAAACCGTAGTCCTATTAATGAAATAGTGCTGAAAATTTTGAGCTTAGTGATGAAACATTTTTAGTTTATTTTGAAGTATATTAAAACATGTTTTCCATACATATAACGTCATTACTGTTTTGATTTGAACAGAGTATATATTCTTCTTTTTGGTCCCTCCTGAAAGTTTAATATTTTATGGTAGTGTTAATTTAATACTGTATTATTTAATTGACGTTATCTGGGTAGATTTATTAAATGTACAGCACAATTTCCCTACTGTGCACATACATTTTATTTGCGCAAATGGTTAAAAATATAGATCTAGCTTTTCTCTCATTAATAAAATTATTTTAACATACTCACAACAGATCATTATGAGACAATTGAAGATGGTGTTAGTAATTTTCTTATGCTTCAGAACCATCATTCTCATGATAAATACAGCAATATGAGGATATGTCCTATAAAGTAGGCGGTGCCTTTAATCTCCCTAAAACGGAGACCTTTTCTCCCTAAGACTAGCCCTTGTTGCGATAAGCACGCAGCCACCTCCAGTTCCTTGAAGGTATCCTCCACAGCGAACACCACACACTCTAGCGACAACTTTGTCAAGCTCCACCTTGAGAACTGCTGTGGTATTCTTATACTCACACCTGTCTTTTGTTGGCGGAGTGAGCAGACCCAACCATTCAGAGACAAAACCCTCCATCATCGCAACAAGGACCTTCACTATTATATTTTTTTTGAAAAAAGAAAATGTAAAAATTTTTCCCTTTATTCTTATTCTCATCCCAGTGGTCATCAAACGTTTAGGTGGGTGGAGACGGATGTTTTTAAAACGTTTTTCACAGTAAATCTTATGGGCCGGAATGAATCGGACAACCTTTGGATGGAGTGGGGACGAAGGAAGAGGAGGGAGTTAAGTTTCAAACAGTGATCGGGGCATATTTTTGATGGGTTCAAAAGCTAAACGAAACTGATTCTCATTTTTCCTTACGGGGCAATAGAATGTCACAATTTACTATATAATAAAAAATAATGGGATCGTTATGTCTGTATTGTTGCTTCCTGCTAAACAGTCCCCGTAGCTTAGTGGTTAGAGGGGTTGACCACAAGGCTTGATTCCAGGGGGTGGGGGAAGGAAATGGGAGCTTACTGACAAAGAGATTTACCATTTTGTTTTCGGCTTCACCGGTGCTAAAATAGACTCGGCTCAGACCTTTGGGAAATGTGTGCAGGGTCAGTGACCCCAAAGCTGAAAGAATATATTCCCTATATTTAACGTCTTGCTGCCCATCTGGGCTATCCGCATACTTCACCCGAGGGGGTTAGGGAAGAGGAAGATACAATTTTAGGGGAATAATTGTACTCCACATTTGCGTAGAGAGAGAAAATAACTCTATTCAGGGAAAAACACCTTCAGGGGGGGATATTAGGTAACGCGAAAAAAGTCTAGTGTTTTGGCAGTTTTAATAGCGAAACTTTTTTTTCGTCAAAATAAATCAAATTTTTCTCTCCGGTATAAAAATAGTTTAATTTTCTTCACATGGTGACCAAAACAGTTCTTGAATATATTATGTCAAGAGTGTCCTGGAATGTAATGACAACTTTTTCTCTTCATTTAACAAGTTTCTCATCTAATGCCGCTATGCTCATGGCAAATATTCAACAATTGTTGATATCACCATGTGAAGAAAATTAAACTATGTTTTTTACTGAAGAACTATTTTATTTATTTTGACAAAAAAAAAGTTTTGGTATAAAAACTGCAAAAACACTGTCCTTAGCTCGCATTCCCTACACTCCCACCTTAATACTTCTCACTCACCAGTATCCAACCCCGACCCCAACCTAAACATCATATTAAAACCAGACAATATGAGACTGGCACCTTGTCTGCTTGCTCATCCGTGTGGGTCGAGAAAAGTATTAATTTATACATCGTTAAAACAAGTTAAAAACAGAACAATAAAACCCCTTGTAATAAATATTCGAGATCTATATTTTTCAAACTCTCATCGGTAGTCACATAGTCTAATATGTCCCTCTCCCACTAGATTTAATTGCTGGTCAGAGGAAGGTCGAGGTTCGAATCCCAACCGGATGTATTGAGGATGTTTTTTCCTAAATTGTTTCCTCTTTTTCCTCCACGCGAATGCTTGTACATTTGCTCTAAATCATACCTTCCTCATCCTTACCCCGTTAGTGTAAATAAGCGAATATCCCGGGATAGGTGGTATGATGCAGTGCCAAAAAATAAAAGGTTAATTGTTGAGTTGCGAATAAAAAGTGAGCTGCCCGAGCTGTGAATTGTCTGCGCATGTCATGGGATTGTATTCTTGTGATGTATAGGCTGACAAGACTCTGGCAAGATGTATCAGTGGATTGGCAGGGTGTACCTGTAACCACCAGAGCTGTGGAGTCGGTACGCCAAGCCTTTGTCTTCGACGCCTCTATCTTTATACTGTCAGACACCAACTCTTTCATAAATGGCTACATTTTATTATTATTATTATTATTATTATTATTATTATTATTATTATTATTATTATTATTATTATTATTATTATTATTATTATTATTATTATTA
>CABFWB010006217.1:21152-31606 GCA_902151455.1 Timema bartmani
AAAAAAAAAAAAAAACCATTGTATTCGTACCTAAACACTGAAACAAAAGTAAGAGATTTTTTTTCTCACTTGTTAACAATGCACTACAGTAATGCTGAAAAAAAAACCTTTTAAAAAAAGTTTATATTTAAAATCCGCAAGCATTTTTTTTTTTAAAGATGATAAATGTAATAAACGGAAAAATCGTCCCTCACCAAAGAAAGCTGGAAAAAGGTTAGGACAGAAAAATGGCAAAAATGTTGTCTGGAATTGGGACATATATAAAATTCAGGGAATTTCGTAATAGAGGTTTAGTAGCCACCCTTCGAAAAGTATCAACATGTACGGTCGATTGAAGGCTCATACGAATGACAACAGCTATACCTGATTTAAATCATTAAGTTGAGGAAGAAATGCTGACATTTGAATGAGCTTCCTATTCTCGGCTCATAAGGCCAATTTCATAGTCAGATTAAGTACGCCTCAAGTGAGGCACAACACTAAATACATGTCGACACATACATATATCATAATGTAATGGGTCAGTTTCAATTCGAGTTTAGGTAGCTGTCCTCATGACTTTAGTATTGTGACACACCTGAGGCGTATCTAACGGTACGTGGTCGTATCCATCCCAGCTTCTTTGGTTCGGATTTTGACCATGTTAGTATACGGCTTGATCGCCCTGGATATCTCAGCGCTAGATCTAAATATTTAAGTATTTAGGCGCCAGGTAAGTTTTATGTTCCCTACCTACGATTAAACTGGATTTGAATGGAAAAAAATATAAATTAAAGGTCACAAATTGAATATTAGGATTAATTTATTCCACACTTTGGTTCTGATTACTAAAGAATGCATCTACTAAATAATGAAAGTTGAGTGTGTATCACACGTCCGATCTGTATGATGGTGTGATCTTGAGTATCTAGGACACGTCCGATCTGTATAATAGAATGATCTTGAGTATCTAACACACGTCCGATCTGTATAATAGAATGATCGCGAATGTGTAAGACACGTCCGATTTGTATGATGGAATGATCTTGAGTATCTAACACACGTCCGATCTGTATGATGGAATGATCTTGAGTATCTAGCACACGTCCGATCTGTATGATGGAATGATCTTGAGTATCTAGCACACGTCCGATCTGTATGATGGTGTGATCTTGAGTATATAACACACGTCCGATCAGTAAGATGGTGTGATTTTGAGTATCTAACACACGTCCGATCAGTAAGATGGTATGATCTTGAGTATATAACACACGCCCGATCTGTATGATGGAATGATCTTGAGTATCTAACACACGTCCGATCTGTATGATGGTGTGATCGCGAGTGTCTAACACACGTCCAATCTGTATGATGGTGTGATCTTGAGTATCTAACACAAGTCCACTCTTTATGGTGGTGTGATCGCGAGTGTTTTACCAATGTATGCCACGAGGGCTTCTTGGAACCTTCACCGCGCCCCCTTGGACGATTTCATTTCTTAATAACAAAATCGGCCAAGGCCACTTAAAAATTTGCAACTCGATTTTGGGAGATCTTTTACAATTTGTTCTGTTCTATACTTCTAGTTTTTAAGGGTCGTAAATACTAAAAAAACACTATTTACTGTACCGTTATTTTGGAAAGTGGGACCAAGTGACGTTACAGCGCGTCCTTTACTAAAACTCATAAATCCTGCTAAAGTTAACATGAAATATATGTTATGGTTCAAGTATTCAATCTGGCTATAAAACTGGCCCATAAAGTATCTGGTTCTAGTAAGAAAGAAAACTATATTTTTGGTAAAACCAAGCAATAAAATGCATATTGTTTCTGTAAAATGCCCCAGCTATGAATAAACTAAGTGTATTGAATATTATAAAAATATGACTAACGTGGAAAACTTATCGGATGGATTGAGGTACAACATGTGTTGATAAGAGATGTTTTGAGATGTTTGGGATGTTACACTTTTTCAGGGTGGCTACAGAGAGAGAGAAAACAGGTACACCCTGGAATAGTCAGGGAATTTAAAAACTGATAATAAAATAAGGGAAAAGTCGTGAAATTTGACTACGAAACAGAGAAGATTAGGCCTATCTACATTAAATCAAAACAAGAGAACCTTCAATAGTATATTTAGTTAATTCCTCTTCAATATTGTTAACGGCAATTAAGGTCATGTAAACTTATAATCAACCTTGGGCACATTGTGTTGCTTTAATTACTTACGCACCTTAACTAATGTGTATTGCACATGTGTGAAAACTTTGTTAGGTTTAGTTGGAGTGGGAGGTCACATTCACATTCTCTTGATAATATTCGCACAAGTATTTGATTGAGGGAGTAATGAACAAAAATCAAAAAGCAACTCGATACTGTTTATTTAATCTGTTCAGACTCGATCCTAGCTAGGATCAAACACATATTTATAATTTGAAAATATTAGGCTATATTGACTATTGAATACTTTTATTATGACTGTCTCTAATGCTCGGCGCGTGATTATGTATTATAAAATAATAGTTCTCTAGTTTATTGCGTTATGTATACCATACTGTACAGTTACCTAATACATAAATGAGTAGAACATCAGGTAAAAAAAAAAAAATTGCTATCTGGAAAACCTGGAAAAGTCAGGGAATTTAAAAAGTGAATTCCTGTTACCACCCTGTTTTTTTTTATCAAGAATATGAATCAATGTCAGTGGTGTACTCTGTTGCTATTCATCAAAAAAATATGATAAGACGTACATTTCGCTGATTGCAAACTCGAGAACCTTGACTCCTAGTTTTAAGAATTATACATAAAAACTTTGATACACAAAATACATTTTGGGGATTTCACCTTGAACTTAACACACATTCTTGGAAATAAATATATGACGTATTTTAATTCGACCATCATGCTTCTACCCATCAAGATAAAATTAAATACCAACATTTCTGTGAATAAAAATAAATAATAAATTTATTTGAATAAATGAGACGTATAAAAGCTAAAATATTTCCAAAATGTTTTCAATATTTTGAATTGTAGAGTTATTTCAATGGTATCGTTAAAGTTTGAACTTCATCTAGTAAGTAATTTAGATTAAAAAAAAAAAAGCTTGTTAAAACTCTGAAGAAGGAAAGTAGGTAACGATAGATTTCATTCGCCATATAAATGTTGGTAATTGACAGAGCAGAAGATACAAACATTAAAAAAACAAAATATAATAAAACAAATTGTTATCAAGGTTTTGACTGCTTGGAGTGACAACAGCTCAACATATGATCTTGCAGATAATATGGTTTGGATAATGGATATGTGCGAATATATATAGTAGCTTTTGCTAGTTGCCACTTACCTACACTCCTACTGTAGGTGGGTTGTAGTTTCAAATAGTCTACAAGGATGAGCAATGCCCGAAAAACGGGAAATATAGTGAAGGTTGGGGGAACGTGTCCCTCTTTACCTCCGCCAGGAACGCCCGTGGTCACTTCCCTCATTAATTTTTTTTTTATTAAAATTCTCCCACTCTCCTGCATACAAAAGTACGATAGAACAACCTAAAGTGACTTGTCATCGTTGAACTATTACAGGTGTTGGTTGGTTGGTGCGCCGCGTCTTGTCGACTCTTGGCGCCTCTTTGGCATTCCTCTGAATAGAATAAACTCTTAAAGAGCTGCCGTTCTCCGCGGCTGGTTGTTTTTTCACGGACCCATACACACACACGCACACACACACACACGCGCGCATGCACCTGGCCACTCTGTAAAGTGACGAGAAGGGCCGGCCCAGGGTTGACTTTAAGAGACTTCTGTTTTGATAGGAAGAGATATTTCACGAGGAACTGGAAAGTGAGTTAGGTTTATTTTTTTAAATGATAGCTTCATTTCTAACAGTAGCTTGGTTCTAAAGTGAAGGCTGTTCTTGTATGTGTCGAAGGGATGAATGCCGCAGTGCTCACAATCGTATGTATTATCTTTATAAATAAGATGAAATAGACTCATCAACGCATTCAATTAATTGTTTCCAGATAATGAAGTGCTTTTAAAGTCAAGACGCAGGTAGCACACGAATTTTATTAAAAACTAGATTATTACTCTTTCTTCGCATGGAATGTGTTTTATAACACGTATGTATATGTGTTATAAAACACATTCTATATATTTACGTGTAATAAAACATATATATATATATATATGAACTTTTCTAAGTTGCTTCAATGAAAATACGATAATAAGAAGCTTGGAAAAAGGACAAAAAAGTGCTGTATGTAACCACCATATTAGTAGGATTTATTTGAGACTGATTATAAAAATTTGACAATGCACGTAAATACAATATAACGTAACATTTGACAACGCACCTCAGTACAATTTAACATGACATTTGACAACGCATCTCAGTACAATTTAACATGACATTTGACAACGCACCTCAGTACAATATAACATGACATTTGACAACGCACCTCAGTACAATTTAACATGACATTTGACAACGCACCTCAGTACAATTTAACATGACATTTGACAACGCACCTCAGTACAATATAACATGACATTTGACAACGCACCTCAGTACAATATAACATGACATTTGACAACGCACCTCAGTACAATTTAACATGACATTTGACAACGCACCTCAGTACAATAATAACATGACATTTGACAACGCACCTCAGTACAATATAACATGACATTTGACAATGCACCTCAGTACAATATAACATGACATTTGACAATGCACCTCAGTACAATATAACATGACATTTGACAACGTACCTCAGTACAATTTAACATAACATTTGGCAACGCACATAAGTGCAATATAATATAATAATGAAACAAATTCTCCCAGTCTATAAGATTAGAGAATATTTCCGAGTGCAAATATTTTGTTAATACACTCGATTCTCGGTAATTTCTTTGAATTGAACCATATTGTTTACTTTTAAAGCCCATTTGCTCATAAGTAGGCACCTATACATCAATTCTCTTATGAAGAGATTCATCTGACAGCTAGAAAATACTACTTTATAGACTTTCACGTATTCATACGTCAAGTCATGTCCTCTGCGGCCGTCACTTTTGTAAGTTATTATCAATACCTATAAAATAACAATAAATTAATAATATAGTGAAATGCTGTCAACTTTGGTCACAAAAAAGTTGTAATTTCCAAACCGTCATTCCTAGAATGTTCACACAAAACACTGTGATAAAGAAGGACATAACAAAAATTGTTACATACAGATCTCTTCAAATATCTTCTAGGTTCATCCTGAATTTTTAAAAATGAATGGAATGATCGCGAGTGTCCAGGGAAGGACCCCACTCTGAAACCCGTATTAAGTTGATTCCCCCCACTTACAAAGATTTTCTGGAAACCCTGGTCGGTTGTGACATTTTTAAAGTATGGGGTTGTGTGGGCTTCGCCCTGGTACCGTGTTCATTTTGAGCACCTGGTGGGAGGTTTTCTCTAAGTGGTTTCCCAATATCGCTCCACGTAAATGTGGGTACACATTCTCTAAATTCAACCTTTCCCATTCCTAACACATTAGAGTAATTAGTAAATATGCGTATAACCTAAAAGGGTGGTAAGAAGCGGTTCTAAGAAATAGGAAAGAAAAAAATCATCATATCAATGTATTTCAAGAACTATTCTGATAATGATTGAGAGATTGTGGCTTGAACCCATGGCGGGTCTACTGAGGCTAGTTTTTCCTAAATGGTTTCCCACTCTTCTTTAGTGCAAATGCGGGTATACAACCTCTCAAATGCTTTCTTCTACATCCCTTATCCATTAGATTAATTATCATACACGTGTATAACCTGAACAGGTAGTAAGACGCGGTGATAAAAACAAATTATTTAAAATGACAGCCTGACGCTGACTTGAACCCAGTTCTTCCCACAGCGCTATTCTCTGATTCACTCCAACTATTAGCGTGAAACGAGAACATTCTATGTTTATTGACTCCCAAGTTCGATTAAAAACCTTCTTGATAGCAAGTTGATAGCCCCCTCCCTTTGCGGTCTAGGGTGGAGCCGGGGGTGGGTGGTAAACAAGCCCGGCTAAGCTCAATGGACTCCGTATATGCATACAGATTACCTCTACGACCGTGCAGAGAATCAACCCTAATTACCCCGCCATGGAGGTGGGGGGTGTTTGTTTGAAGAACACTACAAGCCTCGTGGATATTATCTGCTCTGCCTTTCTCCACTAGTTTCTCTATTTCTCCCTCTCTCTCTCTCTCTCTCCCTCTGTATGTTTGTCCACATGATCCCTCTGATCCACCGGACATTGCTTTTTATCACCTCCTCTCCTTTATATGCCCTATTAGTCTGTAACATTCTCCTGACAATTCATTACTCGGCCCATTGAGGGGACTGTTGTGCTCAACAATCATATTATTTACAAGTACCCCCTCCTTTGTTGTCCCAACGGGCCGCTCAAATGCGTCGATACTGACATGTTCTCTACTAACCGATACGGTTGTTGGTAATGCACCCACCCCCCTCCCCCCACGTCCATCACAGACTCTGTTTGATGCCGGGTTCACGAGCTACTAAACGTTCGCTTAAAGCAAGGCGTGTCAAATTCGTTTGATCCTAAGAGGCGCACTAAACAATTATAAAAATAATAAGGGAGCCTAAAAAAAAACAAAAAATCGTCGATGTTGAGATCGTCACTTTAGAAGCTAAAGGGTGCGACCGATTCTGATCTATAATTATTTCTAAATATTTGTTTTAAAAGAAAATACAATTCAGCAATATTTGTTAAAAATTCATTGATTTAAACTCAATTAAAAAAATAATATCACAAACATAATGCAAAAATAAAAAACTGCAAATTAACTCCAAGAACGCGGATCTGCTGCAGCTGTGTTATTAATGTGCATAAATATATACGTATGCATTGTGTGTTCCTTATCCTTACAAGTTCACAAGATCACGGGAAACAGTACAAAGATTTTTCCGCATCACGGCCGCAAATTTAGCCTTTTTTTTTTAGTATGCATCTTTGGAATTGATGTGCCTTTTGAAAACTTGATTGTCATTTTACTTGGTTTCTGTTTGTTTTGAACAGAATTTAGGACATGGCCTAGCTCAGGGGTTCCAAAAATTTTTGAGATCACGCCGCCCTTCACATGTCAAATTCTCAGTGCGACGCCCCTGTATACAATATTAAAAAAAAAATGCTCAAATCCGATTCGGTGGCCTTTTTTAAAATATAAAATTTTTATTTATTTATTTTATTTTGTGGTTTTAAATATAAAAATACAAAATTAGAACAAAATTATATAACCGAATAGGAAGGAATTAGATTAGATAAATTTTTGTTGTACATGATCTCGTGTAGGCCTACTCTTTGCTCATAATGGCGAAACATGTGTTTTCTTGCGTGATTTTGCGTGATTTATTCCATTATTTAAAATATGTGCAAGTATACGTATTGAAAATTCGCATGTTGCATTTCACTAAACACTATAAGATTTAGTTTTTCCTTATAGCCGCGACGCCACGGATCAAGATCGCTGACGCCCCAGGGCGTCGTGAAGCACAGTTTGGGAACCCCTGGCACAAACTCTTGATTTCAATTCCCATTTTTAAATCAAGAGTTGATCTTGAAACATTTATTGTCTTAAGTATCTGAATTGAATTATTCAAGCTACCTACATATAATGTTAAAACATATAACTTAACAAATCAACACGATCCTAAAATTATCATGCATATAAACACTCACGCTTATACACAGAACAAATATGCGCCTTAAGACGCAGGGACACGCAGGGTTTCGGACACTTGTAATGGTTCACGTTAAATACAACACAACACATATCCTACAAGCTTTCAGCTTCAGGGCGCGTACAGAAAAGCGCCTTTACACGCAGAAAATGCAGGGCTAGATAAACGCAACCGGTTAGCGACAATATCTGAAAGGGTAAGAAGGTTTGGTTTCACACTGCAAGGCGCTGACAGCTGCGCGCCTAACTACACCCCATTTCAAAAACATTGCCTGCTATTACCTAAACCAAAAACAAATTTTTCTTAAAACTATTATGGCAAGATAAAAATTGTCGTGTGAATGCGAATTAATAATTCGCGCGCACTAAGGATAAGTCCCTTAGTGATTTATAACAATAAACCTTTTTAGCCAAAATAAATAAAATAGTGCTCCAGTAGATGGGCTTAGTTTAATTTTCTACACATGGTAATACCAACAGTTCTCGAGTATCTGGCAAGACCATCGCAGAATTTTACAAGGACTTGTTATCTTCACTTAAAAGGTGTCTGTTCGCATGCCACTGTGCTCATGGACAAATATTAAACAACTGTTGAACCCGCTTCAGTGGTCTAATAGTCTAAGGTGTCACTCTCGTGTTAAACTGGCCTGCTGAAGACGGAAAGATCGGAGCTCGGAATCCTGTTGGGTCTACTGAAGGAGGTTTTTCTAAAATGGTTTCCCACTCTCCTTCCAAGCAAATTCGGGTAGTTTGGCTCTAAAATAATTCCTTCCTCATGCCCATCTCATTAACGTAATTATCATCAATGCGTATAACCTGATCATGCAGTAAGACGCGTTGGTAAACAAACAAAATTAAAATAACTGTTGATATTACTATATGTTGAAAAGTAAACTAAATCCACTGAAGTAAAAATACGAATCTTAACTCGCGTTCACCTTAATACCGTGAAATCTTGTCAAATAATGGGAAAGCATAATATTTTCTCCAATTAAATTCATTTAGAAAAAAGAGAATTTGAGCCAATTCGGTTTTGTTTTGAAACCGATATTTTATATAAACCTTATTAGGCCTACTATTCATTTGTTGTACTGTGGCTATGTAAAATAATAAGAAACATTTATTTTTATGTATTTAATATAATATATCTTAACTTTTTTTTTTACTATCTCGCTGTAATTACTTCAGTTTTTTTAACTAAACATAAGAGACACATTGCACCAGGTTTTCTGTTCTGTCCCTAGTAAAATATTAATCAAAAATAAAAATACTCTCTCGCATAGTCAACATTTTTCATAATTTTATGGAAGAGATTTGGATGCCGTCTAATTTGGGGCTATTTTTACTTAATAAGATGACAAAATTGTGTTGTTTTTTTCTCTCTCTAAAATATTGGATTCCCAATGTGGCTCTGATGATCCAACTGGTTTGACTCGTCTGCTGTACGTGGCAGCCTACTCGTACAACAGTTTGGGAAACATTGTATCTACTATATTCACACATTCTAGAATCTTCTGTTAAGGTGCTAGAATAGTGAATCAGAAATTACTAAATGCCAGGAAGCAAGTGGGCTTATGACTTTTCTGGGTAGGGCTATCCGGCAGTAGGGTAACAAAATAAAATATAAATGACAATACAATGTTCGTTGTGATCCCCCTATTAAATTACACCATTAATTCACATTTATTCATTCTACGCTCCTTTAACAGTTACCTTTCGTTTCCCGGGTTTACAGCTCCTACTGATCAACAGAAATATGTGGATTATTGAACTTTTCAGATGGGAAAATATCAACTTTTAAACTTTTTTACAGGTCTATGTTTGTATAGGTTTACAGAACATAGTTTTGACCCGCTTTGGTGGCCGCATGGTCTGAGATACTACTCTCGCAATATACTACTAGACTGTCGAAGATGAAGAGATCGGGGTTCTATCCCGGTCAGGTGTATTGAGGCTGGTTTTTCCTAAATGGTATTCCACTCTCCTTGGCACACTTCCTGTAAATTCAACCTTCATAACCCAATTGTGTAATTAGTACGTAGGCGTAAGTCTTATAAGTCGAACGGGTAGTAAGACGCGGTGCTAAAAGAAACAAAAACATAGTTTTGTGTGTTCCATTTAACAACAAACTCGTACTTTTAAAGGTTTTGTCAATATTTAACCTAAAAGCACAACGTCTGGTCCGTACTATATCTGCTACCCAGGCCGCCCCCTTAATGATGCTTCTGTGGTGGTTGTGCACTTTTGCAACTGAAATTGCCGCCGCACACCGAAATGAAACGGAATAAATCGATTGTGAAATTGCGTAGAGAATGAAGCCCTACGGGTCCGACCTCAAATGAATACTGGAGTATTAATGGGCTTTGATGATTATACTCAAATGCAATGAAATTAATACCGGCCCTGCAACGCCAACATTTTCACAGCGTCAAGCTTGGTACCAAACAAATAAGTTTCCGAAGAGGATGAGGGGGAGAGCTAAAAATAACAAATAAATTAACTACCAAATTCCTGTCAGCCTCAATATCAAACAAATTACGTTTCAGACAAGAATAAGTTTTAATTTTTTTATATGTTTTTTCATTTAGTTAAAAATTTAACCTGCTTCGGTGGATGCACAAATTAAATATCCCGTATTAGTTTAGTCTGTTTTGCCGAAGACTTGAAAGTCACAGTTCGAATTTCGGCCACTTTTACAGAGGGTAGTTTTTTTCCTAGATGTTTTTCCACTCTT
>CABFWB010006218.1:0-11760 GCA_902151455.1 Timema bartmani
CAGATATGGGAGTAGCACTGTATTCACATGTTCCAAACTCAACACCGGACCAGATATTTGAAATTTTACATTTTATATAATATTTTTTAATTGTATTATTTCTTGTTGATGACCCCAGGAAATTCATCATCAAGATTAAGTAAACATTTAACCATTTGGTATGAGAGGACATATTCTCTTACGGCACGAGAGCACGCATGGTCGAAGGGCATGTGGACAGTTCTTTCTTTTGGGTGAACTATTGCCTAAGAGTTCTTCAATCCCACTGCCACTCGTTATATGACCCAATACAAGACATAACAAGATGGAACCTCCTGAAGTCGTATACCAACTACCTTTAAGATCTGATGATGATTATACAATTGTAGTTGTTTTGCATTTGATCAAAATAATAAAGTATACATTTGACCAGTTTTCCTACAGGGTTCCTCAGAATACTTAATTGAATACGAACAAGTACTGTTATTAATTGCACATTCACTAATGAAAATGAAATAGATCGAGTGTTCTCAAATGGTCACGCTGCCACTTTTAAACTAAAACTACAATCACGCAGGGCTGTAAACATCAACAAGACTTCTTTTTATTTTAATTCTCTCAATAATGATTCTCAATAATACTATATTTAATGTAAGCGGTAATACGCAAAGGTGGATCCACGAGTGAAATAAAGTAAAATTCAAAGGGAAATCATGCCACGTTGTTTTTCAAATTTAATAATCAAGTATTTTTTAAACTCCTTTCACACTAAAATGAATTAATACAAGTAAATTGTGTTGCCTAATTAAAATCAATCACTATACGCCTATTTCAAAGGGAACAATGAAAAATCCCATTGAAGTAGGGCAGTCACATTAGCCCTATTTGTTTGTAGCTCGAGTTGAATATTTAAAGATGTTTTATTTGTTAAAGAGTATTCAACATTTTAAGCTAAAGTCGGTTTCCAACTAATATGTTTGAGATACCGTTAACATTTGGATGAATATTCCTGGACTAATTGCTTCTGACGAGCAGATAAAGGCTCAAATCCCTGTTGTGTGTATTGAGGGTAATTGTTACTAAGTGGCTTCACATTAATTGATCAAGAAATGACAGATGCATTTCCTTTCAAACTATCCTTTTCTCATTCCTACTCCATTAGAGCAATTAGCGTATGCGTATTACTCGATTGGTTAGTAAGATACGGTAATATAAAAATAAATACTACCTCCCAATCACTCAAACAATTAATGCATTTTAGAAGAAAATAATCAATATTAGGTTTTCAGTATTCCACCCTGAATAAGATTTCCTCATAATAACAAACAAATCCTTATGATAATTCCGATAAACCCTTTTTTTTCTTAGTTAATATTTTAAACAAAGTTGTTCGAATATTTTTGGCAAATTTCAAATACAAGTTATTTGTAAACTAGGCTAAAATTATTTGTAATTCATAAAAATATGAATGTATTTATATTTATCATGAAAAACAATTTCCCAAATACTAATTTTTAACTAACTCTTTAGGGCTAATTTCGATTGAAAAAACAAACAAATAATTTATAATTTGTCTTAAGTAAGCTATACTTAAATTAATTTTTGTAGAAAAATAAACTATTATAAATATTTCTCAAGCATAATAATGCCCCGATACCAATTCTGAATACAATAGTTAAGCAATTTTCAAAAAAATTCAAATTTTACATAAATAATCATCAGTAAATTACTATAAATATATTGTTTTTAGAAAATTAGTAAATACATTTATTTAGAATGTAAAACAACGACACAAATACCCATTTTAAATAAATCTCTAAGATAATTTTTTTAAATATTCAAATTAAAAAAAGGTATCAATAAACTACCATTATACGAATTCCCCCCCAACAAAAAACAAGTACACAATGCTATTTGTCATGTTAAATATTCCCCAGAGATGCATTTAAACAAAATCGTTACAGCCATTTTAGAATAGTTTTATGTTTAAATAAATCATTCTTTCGTATAAACCGAACGGGTAGTAGTAATACGATGTGCTAAAGAAACAAAAAAAACTCATCAGTCATCTGTAAGCTACCCTTAATTTGAGGGCTAGGGTATAACCAAAACAGCTTCTTGAGGTAAAGCCCTATACAATTCAAATATAAGGTTTGAACAAAATCTATCAAACCGTTTTAGTTCAGTTGTCGGGCAGAAAGATAGACAGATAGGAGGACAGTCTTAAGTGTAAAATCAACTTTTTTAGGTTCAAGTTCACATAAAACCCAGATTAATCATAATATTGAGGTCGATTTTTTTCACGATTAAAATGACAGAAAGTAAAAACCATAAAAGTTGACCATCTGAAGATGTCTGTTTCTGTTTCATTGCTTCCTTACCCCCATTCTACTATTCCTGCCAGGTCAACAACCTCCGTCGAGCCTGCAGGGTGCTGAAGTCTTCCCCTCCCCCAGACAAGGTAGGTAGGGGTTGAATAAAAAGCTGCACAGCATCTCTGAGCGCATAGTAACAACCCCCTTCAACCCCTAACCTACTACCTGAGCAACGAGAGTTCTCAAAGTCGTTTGAAGGATATGGGAGCCTCACGGAAATATCGCGAGGGTGGAGAACGTAGAGATAGCCTACATGATATAGCTATACCTCAGTTGTTGCTTATGTGGTGCTGACTGACAGTTCACAGCTGACTTCTGACAGTCAACATTTAGGTATATACCTAAATTTTGAATGTCAGAAGTGACAACTGCTAAAGACATGTTTTTTTGCAGATCATATGGTTCGGTGTAGGGATACATAATTTGGTCTGGTAGCTTTTCAAAGCCGTCAGAAGTCAGCTGTGAGCTGTCAGTCAGCACCACATAAGCTAAAACTGAGGTATATTATCACCCGTGAAACACAGGTTTCTATCCTTTCAGACTATTGGATTATTGGTAATTATGTGACAGGGATTAGGAAGAGGGTGGAAAAACATTAAGTAAGTTCTCCTGACTTGGGTTCGAACTGCTACCTCCCAGTTTTCAACAGCAAACCAGATGATACTGATACCTTTGTCCTTGTTTCCACTGGTGCGAGAATTATGTAAATAAACACCTCCGTATCTCCTTCAAGTAGAATATAGAACGTACCTAATTAAGAAAATAGATTGGTCTAATACATCACTCTCGCAATATACTGGAATGAAGATGACAGACAGACCGAGGTTTAAATCCCAGCCAGGTGTTTTGGAGGTTTTTTTCTAAATGGTTTTCCACTCTCCTTCCACGCAAATGTGGGTAAACTTCCCTTTAATTCAACCTTCCCGACTTCTAACACACTAGAATATTTACTAAATAATCACAAATGGTCGTTTTTCCACTAAAAGGGTCTTAAAAATGTCTTAATTATTACCCTTCCCATCCTTAATGACATAGATTTGATAGGTAGTTAGTTACATTACATAGAATGCATATCTGAGACTTCACATGGTGTGATAAATCCTTTATTTTCCATTGGCTGAGCCACTTCAAAAGTTTTATATATTTGTAAAGCGTTGTTTTTAATATTATAGTTGTAGAACAATATCATAGCATTTTATTGGCTGGTTATTATAGTCTAAGTATCAATTAGCCTATGTTTAGTTATACAATAGGCTGCCGTAACTGTTTTTTAGTTTAATCATTTCATTAGCTTAGTGCTATATTTAGAGCTATGTCTTATAAATACTATATTCACATTTAAAGTTTTGTTTTTTATAATAATTTCTATGAATTGAATATTTATACATGTTACAACATTTTCGAAATATGTAATTATTACTCTAAAGCCACTCATATCTTTTAAATTTAAATACTTTTGATTCCCTTCCATAGAAATAATTCATTTTTTTTATTTATTTCAGTTTGTTAAACACATATTTGCTATGAAGAATCTTCAAAAACAACAATGAATCATTAAAATGGTTATCAGGAAGTCATATCTCTGCAGACCAGTGATATTAAAGAACCTTAATAATACCTTGAATACACTTGGGACCATCACATTATATTTTGAGAAAGAATTCAATTTATTGGAGTAATCAAATACCATAGGTAGTGCAATATTAGAATGGATGCTCATTTCTATTTACTCATAATGAAAACGTTATTTTCAAATAAATAAATGGCATGACACAATCGTTCATACTTTCTCATATTGTCCATTATAGTTATAGTTTGTGACTTCATTAAAAAATAGATATTAGTGAATTACCCCTTTATGAGTTTTCCTCAGAAAATCAAAAACAATTTTAATAATTATATAAGCCTATAGCCCAAATGGGCAGTAAGACGCGGTGCTAAAAAAATAAAAAAAATAATAATCATATGAAACATTATTCAGGTATTATAAATTTTTAAACCAAATTACTAGATACATTATAGAACTAAAGGTTAGACATTTTAAAATTTGAGTCATCTACTTTAATACGAATATAAACGTTGAATAAATCTTGGAAGAAATCAGAGTAATTAAAATTCATTTATCATTAAAATAATCTTAACTTAAGATCTAGAATCAAGGTCAATAAAGTTCTCCGAGGTATGTCCATTTTAATTTATAAATATAAAGTTTGAAATAAATACTTACAACCATTTCGGCGCTAGTCTCATGGACGGATAGAAGGATAACAAGACAGACAGAATATGTAATACCCAGTTTTTTGGAATTGTAGGCCAATTAAACGTCAAGATTCATTATAAGAGTGTGTTCAAAAAGGTTCACGATTTATGTGGCCGCGTGGTCTGAAGTTCTACTCTAACAGTAGATAATACAATTATATTAACTATAGCTATGAGATTGAAATCTTGGTTTGGTCTATTGAGGGTGGTTTTCCAAAATGGTTTTCCACTCCCCCCCATGGAAATGTGGGTACACTTTGTAATGAAATATATTTTTCATTTTATAATAATTCAAATCAAAAGTTCCCACCCTTATAATATTACAAATTAATTAAAGGTTACAGAACATAAAACTAAATTCATCCACATGTGTTAGGAAATCTTCTTACATGCCTGGGGGATCATTTATTTAATTTTTATGTCATTAACTACCAAGCTCTTTTGTTCACAGTCCTCCACCCCTATTGCAAATACTTGTTAAACATAACCACTTCAAGAACACTTTCTTTCTCTCTCATCTGGAACAAATAGAACATGTTGCAAACACGGTGTTACCCAAAGAAAGAAAGAAAGAATATTCCAGAATGATTCATTTCAAGCTATATACCCGAAAGAAAGACTCCTTTCATCACTCGACTTCCAACCTTACTGTAGAACGGTCCGCGACGAGCTAATCTATCAAGTTTAAGCTGCCGTAAAATAAAATTATAACATTTCTAGGCCAATGTTCATTTAATCAAATAAAAACAAATTAATTCAGCATAATTGAATTAACATATGAATATAATTAAATCCTTACCCCTGTCATCATCACGCTGGGCTCCCAAAGAAGATCCATACAAGTGACTCCACAACAAGTGACTCGACTACAACTCACAACTCCATACAAGTGACTACCACAACGAGTGACTCGACTACAACTCACAACTCCATACAAGTGACTCCACAACAAGTGACTCGACTACAACTCACAACTCCATACAAGTGCCTCCACAACGAGAGACTTGACTACAACTCACAACTCCATACAAGTGTCTCCACAACGAGTAACTCGACTACAACTCACAACTCCATACAAGTGTCTCCATAACGAGAGACTTGACTACAACTCACAACTCCATACAAGTGACTCCACAACGAGTGACTGGACTACAGCTCACAGCTCCATACAAGTGACTCCACAACAAGTGACTCGACTACAACTCACAACTCACATACAAGTGCCTCCACAACGAGTAACTCGACTACAACTCACAACTCCATACAAGTGACTCCACAACGAGTGACTCGACTACAACTCACAAATCTATACAAGTGACTCCACAACGAGAGACTCGACTACAACTCACAGCTCCATTCAAGTGACTCCACAACGAGTAACTCGACTACAACTCACAACTCCATACAGATGACTCCAAAACGAGAGATTTGACTACAACTCACAACTCCATACAAGTGACTCCACAACGAGTGACTCGACTACAACTCACAACTCCATACAAGTGACTCCACAACGAGTGACTAGACTACAACTCACAATTTCATACAAGTGACTCCACAACAAGTGACTCGACTACAACTCACAGCTCCATACAAGTGACTCCACAACGAGTGACTCGACTACAACTCACAGCTCCATACAAGTGACTCCACAACGAGTGACTCGACTACAACTTATAACTCCATACAAGTGACTCCACAACGAGTGACTAGACTACAACTCACAACTCCATACAAGTGACTCCACAACGAGTGACTAGACTACAACTCACAACTCCATACAAGTGACTCCACAACTTACAACTCCATACAAGTGACTCCACAACGAGTGACTCGACTACAACTTACAACTCCATACAAGTGACTCCACAACAAGTGACTCGACTACAACTCACAACTCCATACAAGTGACTCCACAACGAGTGACTAGACTACAACTCACAACTCCTCGAAAAAACACCTTACAACTTCCTCTAAACATAACCTTCTTAATCCCTAAAACCATTAGCGGAACTAGTACTAAAGCGTATAACTCGAACGGGTAGTAAGACGCGGTGCTAAAAAACAAACAAAAAATAAGTTAAAAATTAAAAACAATGAAATATTAATGAGACGTGGTGCCAAAAAAAACCCATCATTAATGTAACAAGGTTGTTATTTTGAAACGATGTTTTAAAAAATGTAAATTTAAATGTAATTATATTCTAGACGTATTTTAGGGTTCAAATAACATCTAATAAACAAAGGACATAGACTGTAAATCTTTATTCATACTCAAGAGTTTTGACTCTGAATGGATCACTGTTCAGTTTTATATACCTTATATTAGTCAACCAACTTTTCAGTCACTTCTAATAGAGGTGAACAGTTGAAACCTTGTCTATATTCCAAATTCGCGTGAAAATTTTAAATTTGAGCTAAATATGTGACGTGGTGCACCGTGCATTCTGTCAGCTACCCTGGTTTTATACCTAAACCGGATTTTGGACCTAGCCTTTTCAGTTTAAAAAAAAATCAAGTTTTTCAAAAATATACCTTATTCTGAGAAAATATTGGCGTGGCACTTACTTACCCCTGCAACAAAAAGAAAAGTAGCCTACACGTGCATGACCATCATGAGCCCGACGGGATCCTCAGTAGTAGCTAGTGACCCGAGGCATTCTATGCTATGTTCTAAGTGCCACATTTACATTTTATAGGCATAAGGTATATTTTAAATAAAACGTTTTTACTATATTATTATTATTACAACTGGTTTGCTTATGCCATCTTCAATATATCCACCACCTGCTACTTAGGAATAGGTTGTTCATGGGGAAAGTCACAAAATAGAAATGAAATTACATTTTCTTTGTAAAAATCGTGTGTATATCATGATTATCTTTAGAATGGACATCAGGATAACAAAGTGATAGCTGTAGCTAACATGATTTGGCGTATGAATCATGAAAGTAGATCTGGTAACGTTCTTTGGCTGTCAGAAAACTGGGGTGTATATATAAATAGAATAAGTTGCAATTTCCATTTATTTGAGGTATTTAACGTGTACCTTTTGAACCGACAGATCATATCACTACACAGCTTATATCTAGAACAGACACAGCACCCAGCCCCCCGGCCGTTAATTTCTCACTTTGAAAGGGAAAACCTACATTTCACCAATGATACATTTTCCGGCCATGCCAGGAATCAAACCCGGGACCCTTAGCTCAGTAGACAGACACGCTACTCACTCAATTAAGGAATAAGACAGTATTAACAGTAGACTTTTCAGGAAATACTACATACATACCTAATCACGCCGTTCCCTTACAGTGTAGGTAAAGAATAGTGTATATAGCTAAAAAAAACTCTTACCAAATCCATATCATCATTAATCACTAACTTTCTCCACACTTCTCTATCCTTGCATACTCCCTTTACTTCAACAACATCCATACACCGAGTCATACATGCTCATTTATTCTAAAAACTTTTGATGTGTCTCTTTTTCACACATTCGTCTACAACATTTATCCACGTAGGCCTATTACATGACCTACCCTTTCCTTTTGATCCAGACACTCTACCTTCATACACTATATTTTCTTCGTCACTTGGTCCACACCCATCTTCTCAACAGGCCCAAACCAACGTAAGACGCTTCTTTCATACTAACCTATTGGGATTTCCTTCAAACCGCACTCATTCAGCATTCATTCATTACTGACTCTGTCCATACCAGTTTTACCACACACATTTCTTAGATATCTCATTCCAATTGCATTCACCATGCTCTTGTGTTTCTCCTGACAAACCCACACTTCACATCCATTAAACAATGTTCGCGTTAACCCACTTTTATATACTGCCATCTTTGCCTCTCTCGATAATACTTCATTCTTTGCAATAGTCCACATACAACTATTCCCCGAGATGCATTCCACTGTCTGTCGATTTCAGCATACATCCTTCCATTTTTACAGAACATTTTGATCATAAACATAAAATCATTCACGTGATCTAACAGTTTTATATCTATCCTAAGCTGATGATCATTTCCAAATCCATCCTCATCAAAAACTATTACTTAAATTTTGGGGAAACTAATACATATATATTGCTAAAACATATATATACACACTTACACACACATATACACACACTGTGATATAGTATATATATTATATATACATTTGGCAAAAACACCTACTAATTAGTAGTTAACTACATACCCACCTTAAGTAATTATCAACTTATTTTAAAGGGCCTATCCCTATACTCAGGTTTATCTTATGAGCATTATAGTTCTGAAGCTTCATAAAGATATAAAAAATAAACAAGCTGTATCAACATTATAATGTCCTATTGTGTCTCCGTTAGAAAATAACTTTCTGAAGGATGTTAACTGTAGTCAATTTTCTTCGGAACTTCAAAATCTCGCGCAGAAAGTCATTCTTTTTGTTCAAGCACCACGTTTTACTACCCGTTCGGGCTGTACGCCTATGTTATAATAATAAACCATTTAGGGAAAACCACACTTAGTGCACCCAACTGAGGTCGAACCCTGATCTCCCCATCTTCGGTAGTCTAGTCTAACACGAGAGTAGCACGTTAACCCACGCGGCCCCCAAGTGGTTTGGAAACTCATTGATTGTGCGCAAATTTTAGATGGATTTGAATAAGTTTTGTGATTTAGAAGCGTCAGAGCTGCCAATCTAATAATAAATAAAGCAGTGTGATATCTGACGTCAAGACTCAAGAGGACGTTTTGGTGCGACAGTTGGGAAACCAAATGAACAACAAATTCATTAAATATATAATGTACACAAATAGCAGCAATAAAAAATGTGCCATTGTTATTTAACAACTTACTACGTTTATCTAAAATAGGTCAATATATTATTATAAATAATTTCAAATCTTAAATCTCTCTAAAAACAAAACGGTATCACAATATTTTTTCAAGTAATGGTTTAAAATTCTTAGAGAACACTCGGTGGTAAATATTTGATATGTCCAAATAATAAATTGCTAAAAATATCATAACAAAATCTTTAAGTTTGTCTACTATTTGAAACATAATGTGTGATATATTGTCGGTTATTCTGTTTTTCATCTGACACAGATGTTTCAACCTCGTCATTTCCTGCTCGTGTTGGTAAATGTGACTTGTCCCCAACTTTCACCAACTGGTCACGTCTCCAGTCAGACCACAGGGAGCGGGAAGTTTGACCGGGATCAAGTGACTAACACAAGTATAAATATAGACTAGATATGATTGAAGGCCGGTGGTTAGTTAATATTCCACCCACTCGCGTAACCATTGACACTAGACAACCGGAAGTTAGGGTGGCTAGGTGTCCGCATGCCGCGGCGTGACCTAGTTCCGGTGTCAAGGTCATCCGCATCCTTGTGTCGGAGATAAACCGGTCTACACTTGACATAGGACTTATTTTTATTTATCTGAATTATAGGTTTGAAAGCTTACATTTTTATTAACGATATATTATTTTAGTGCTTGATCTATAAAACATGAGATCCACACCAATGGACACGTGTATCAAGGTGTCAGTCTCATCTCTGTCTTTCTGGTGACATTGAGGCTGGGGTTCAATTTTATTTTCAATACTTACTCATCCTACAAGTCTAGGCTATCCACATATTTACACAAATGCTATAGGGATAAAGAAGGTAGCATTTAAAGAGTAGCGAGTAGGAAATATTTTACGAAAAGCTACCCCATTTAACTCGGATAATACTTTCATCTTTATCATTCTTAAATATGTATACAAACTAGACAAGACTAGCTCCTTTGTAAATTGAGATCATGTTTTCCTGCTGACATTAAGCTACGACACAAATATATATTTGCCAATGTATAAAAATATAATAAGGTTTTGAAATTGTATAATTTCGACAAAATACAAAATTATAAACATACATGTGACAGTATTGATCTTTAAAACGATTTTAAATTGACGCAAAGTTGACAAAATTTTTAAATATTTTAATAATATAACCTTAAGTAGTTTTCAATATAATATTGTAAAAAATATTCACATACATTCTGTTATTTTAAAAATTCAATTTAAAATAATGATATTGAAATTAAATTATATTTTTAACTTTACACATTACATAAATAAATTAACTGGTTTCTCACATTTATAAGAATTGACTATCATAGTCAGATTAATTTAAAGGAAAGGAAGAACAAATAAATACAGACAAAATCCTCTTTTAATATTATAACATTATTACACTTATTTTAATAACTTTATCGATAGAGCTGCAAACACTGATTTAAAATACAAGCGTTGTATTATTTACTCAAAAGAGAGCGTTACCTACAAAAAGGTTCCTTGAGATGTGAAACAAAGTTCCACTATTTACTACTAGATCGCGTGGATGCATGACAAGTATTTTCAAGATCATTTTAAAATTATTTGGGTCAGGACATGAAATAATAAATTGGTTGGTTTGGATCTCAACGAAAATTTATTTTACGGTATGTTTTACATAAGGATTTATATTTATATAATAATGTCGTAAAACTGTGATTATCTCAATAAAACGATAGTTTTCAAACAACATAAATAAACTGTAAATTTTTATATTCAAATCACTAGAAAAAAAAAAATGTTATACCTCTATCTATGGCGGCATATCTTTTGGTAGCTTTATTTGAGGGAAAGGCACAATCATTCATTGAATAAAGACTAACAAATGAAGTTTCTCTAGTAAAATACCCATTGCTCTACAATAGACATAGAAATTATATTGATATATTGATTATATTAATCAAGTGTACATAGAAACAATGAGGGTTTCATGGTTTCATGTCCCCTGGCAAGACTTAAACTTTGTAATTCAGTTGTATTTTGTAAAATATAAATAAACCAACCCCCACCCTCCCTGCATGATGCAAGAGATTAATAATAATAATAATAATAATAATAATAATAATAATAATAATAATAATAATAATAATGGAAGTTTGCCAAAAAATAAAATCAATGTGTGCATAAATGTTATCCCTTCCTCTCTTTATTTTCCATTAATGTTTTTAGAAGCCTTAGAAACAATCAGAGTGATTCACCGACAAAGTGACCCCAAATATCATAAAACCATAAACGTGATTTTGTTTTTGACCTTTTTAAAAAAA
>CABFWB010006218.1:12402-35487 GCA_902151455.1 Timema bartmani
AAAAAAAATCCTAGAACCCGATTGCAGCGCTACCTACCGGGTCCAATTGTGAATCCAAACCATCCACGGACCCACTCAAACACACACAAAATATTTAATCAAAATTGGTCCAGCCGTTTAGGAGGAGTTCAGTGACATACACACGTACAGAAGAATTATATATATTAAGATATACGCATATTTTATACACTCGTATTTATATATATACTCGTATACAATTATACAATTATTGTGTCTATGTATGCGATTATTGTTATATACGGTTAATATATTGTATAGTAAAATGTAATAGTACTTGTATGTAACGCCTCAAAAATAGGCATAGGTATATATTGAACCACAGACTCTAGGTGATAGCCTAGGATTTATTTTCATTGTTTTCTTTAAGGACCAAAAACCAATATTATTTATATTTTAACTTCTATATTTCATATTAAATATTACATATTAAAAATGCATTTATAACTTGTTGGTGCACATCTTGTATGAAATAAAAAACGACCTCCAAATAACATTTTAAATATAGCATCCTATAACAACTTTAGACATTTGGTTGAAATCGACTTCTCCTTTTTGTGAACAACACAATTAATATGCAGGAGAAAGACTTGTACGCATCATATCATCATCATCATCATCATCATCATCATCAACATCAACTGTTTCCAGTCTGTGGTCGGTTCAGTTTAGTAAAATACCTCCATCTTTCTTTATTCTTCCACCATTCTTCCTCCTTTAATTTCTTCCATTCTTCTTCTCTCACTTGAACACTTTCTGTTATCTTCACCTCCCATCTCTCTCCTGGCCTCTCTCGTGGTATTTTTCCTATTATGTTTTACACCTATTATATTATATATAAAGAATGGATATTATTTTATTAAGAAGTGAAAATTATTTTTCTATCAATTTCTCTCACAAAATACTGTAATATAGGCCTAGTAACATTTTTTAAGTTGGCACAAAGAAATATCTTTAAAATTAATGCACTTAAGAAAAAATATTTCATAAAAAGTTCCTTGGTTTTGAGACGCTGAAAAAAATTATTTAGTGGACGTTTCAAGTTCATCTTAAGGTAAACTATTGTTTTTCAAATAAGACCCCGTATTTTTTATTGCAGAATTGTATTCTACGAAAAAAAGCGACTTTTGTCTCAAACACTTTTTACCAAAGGTCTATTTTTTTATGATATTTAAGGAATTAAAGTATTACATATCATGTGTTTTGAACTGTTTTTATTTCAATTTTTTCCCTACTACAATCTGTAGCGTGTAAACAAATACAAACAAAACCATATCACAAAAAAAAAAGTTTGTTCATGAGGGCTTAAGGGTTAAATCTGTCTACCTATTATGTTTACATAATAAGTAAACCAATTTAACATTTCGATCTCTATAAACAAACGTTCACAATAAACAGAATACACATCTCTTCATAACGAGAGGCATTATACTTTATTGTAAATCTACGTATTGTGACTATGGAGTATTATTCATTTACTGAAAAAATTGGAATGATTTTAATTTATGGTGAATGTAGAGGAAATGTTAATAATACTATCCTACTGTGCGATGATCGTTTTCTTGAGAACAATGCACCGTCACGTAGATCTTTTTATCGTTTAGTTAAAGAATTGGTGGAAAATGGAAGTGTTCAAGCGAAGAAAAGGAGACGCCTGTGAAAACAATGGGATCACAATGCTAGTCGAAGTAACTCTTAATCCTTACGTAGGATCTCGTGCGATTTCTAGTGGTTTATAAATATCCAAGAAGTAGTGCACTCAAAATATTGAAGTATCATCAATTTCATCCTTACTACGTGCCGCTGAATCAAGAGCTTCATGGATAATATTTCCTCAAACAAGTGGCGTTCTACCAATGAATACTTGATGAATCATTGGGAAGTTAACCGACACAACATGTATTATTGGAGTGAAGAACATCCACGGTGGTTGCGCCACGTTGAAAGACAGTGCCCATGAACTGTAAAACCTTTGATGCGGACTTATTGGAGACAAATTTACCGGCCCCTTTTTTACTGACGGTAAATTGAATGGAGATAAATACAAAACCTTTCTATACCAAGGATTGCCATTGCTATTGGATAACTTCAATCTACAAGAAAGACAGAACATCTGATTTCATCATGATGGCGCCCCTGCTCAATATTCCAGAACTGCATGACAAGTATTGGAATGGAATTGCATTGGCCAATGGATTGACAGAGATGGTCCAATAAGTTGGTCTGCTAGATCCAGATTTTTCTTATGAGGTTACCTGAAAGAAAGAATATACCATGATGTACCGACAACTCCAGAAAACACAATAGAACGCATTAGAATTGCTTGCAGAGATATTGATGGAATAATTCTATTAACTTCTCACAATTCTTTTATAAAGCTAATGGGAAAGTGTATCGAAGTAGGTCATCATTTCGAGCAGTTGCTGTAATTTAACAATTTCTAAAGTTTTTTTTTGTTTGTTAGTATTTGTTTACACTCTACAGATTCTAGTACGGAAAATTATGAAATAAAAACAGTTCCAAAAACATATATATTTCTTAACTTCATTAGATATAACAAAAACTAAACCTAGAATAAAAAAAGTGTATCAAAAAAACTACTTGTTTTTCTCCTAGAATACGATTCTGCAATAAAAAAAAACAGGTTCCATTTGAAAAAACCATAGTTGACCTTGAGATTATCTTGAAGACGTACACTAAATAAATAATAAATTATGTCATTTTGTCAGCGTCTCAAAACCAAGCAACATTGTATGAAACATTTTTTACTTAAGTGCGTTATTTTTGAAGATATCTCGTTGTGCCAGCTTTAAGAAAAATAATCTTGTGTGACTCCCTTCCTCAGCAACAGCCAATGACAGTGGACATTATTCAAAATTCAAGTATAGAGATGACCATTGTAATCAATTCATCGATTCTTTGGCTGTCGTTAATCGATTATTTTAACTAGTTTCAAAGCCAATGAAGCATTAAATGAATAATTGGATTATCAATCTTAGCTAATCAGATTAAAAATTCGTAATTAGAATAACTTTCAAAATTGTTTGTTTAATAACTTGAAACCTATAATCACAATAATAGTCACGTGGGGGTAGTAACTTATAATTATTATTTATTAGCTGGATACAATTCAATCTACCGATTTATACAAGATTTTAAACTACCAAGTAATTGCAACTGAATGTCAAATATAAATATAAGTTGAATTATTATATTTAAACGATCGATATTCAGGCTAGCGTTTTAATTTAACCATTAATAAAGTGCAAAATAATGGATAAATTACTTTTGGAATTGTAGCTGTTTAATGTATTAATGTGGTTTTTGATACCGCGGCCTCTTTTTGTTTTTTTGTCTAGAGTACTGGTTCTCAAGCAATGGTCCGTGGTGCACATGGGGCCACAGGAACATGAATGGCGTCACACAATCGTGTTTTCTTTCTCAATTAGTCTATTATTTGGAGACTTAAATTTTCAAAAAGAATAAATAGATTATCTTACATCAATGATATTTATTGTAGGCTACTATCATGTAAAAACCTATCAGATATCCCTTTCAAAATAGATTTATGTTCCAGGTTTCGAAAGTCATCAAAAAAATTTTTTTTTCAAAGGGCTTAAAATCAATTAAAACCACGAGAAAGACAGACTTATTTTTGGATTATTGGTCACATAATACGTATTTTTGAGATTGGAATTTCTCATGGTAAAATTTTTTTTTTATTGAAAATTAAAAAGTGTAGCAAATAAAAAGAGTACAATATTGACCGACTAACTCTGCTAATAAAAAATGTTGTCTTGACTGCTCGATAAACACTTTCATTAGGATATTTCTTGCTTAGACAAGTGACAGGTGGGAAGTATATTAAAGGGAGTTGCCCGCTATTGAAAGAAGTTTGAGATACATTCGCCTTGCGTATTGCTCCCCGGTTATAGTGGGCTGTTGGTGACGGGGAGATAGAGGTTTGAATCCAGGTGAGATGTTTGTCAAACTGATTTTACGAAATTGCTTCTTACATTTACTCTCCGCAGTATGCAAGTACATTTCCTCTCTCGTCCCTGTCTAATTAATTAAATTAATATACACGTATAACCCAAATAGGTACTAAGACACGGTGAAAAAACTTTTATCTTTTTAGAAAACAAACCATGCCACACAACAATTATTTCAAATACTTCATAATAGACTTGCATATTTTCTAAAACAGAAGAAACCAAACTAAGTGACAGGCAGTGCTGTCTGTCAGACATTTGATGTACTATTACGTTCTTATTCAACCATCCCAGGCGTGGACAGAGCCACCTGTGAGACAATTATTGTACTATTCGGTCAGACTAACATGCTGGTATAAGCTAAAACAGCATAAGAACCAACCTGATATTTACCTTAGGGAATTTCATTCAAATGTTTGCTAAATTCTACTACAGATGCATGTGAAAATATTTATTTAGTTTGTTCTCTTCCAAAAACTGGACGAGTCTGTTCAAACTACTAGGGGAATAAAAGACACGGGGAGTTAAATGAATATATATAAATTATTACTCTAATAGGGTAGGGATGAGGTAGGAAGCATTTGAGAAGTAATAGAAAAATCCACCCTCAGTGGACCCGACCGAGATTCGAATCTTGATCTCCTCACCATCAGCAGGTTAGTCTAAAAATAGTTTGACGCTTCAGAACATTCGGCCAATCAAGTGGGTTTGTATATTGTAATCTAAATAGTTTACAAAAGTTTTTGTTTGATGAGATCTATTAACTGCTTAGCTTCCTCTTGTTTTTTCTTATTCTTCTATATTTCAGACAATTATTCTTCCAATATCTAAGAGGCAGAAATGAACAATGTGGTGCCTACCTGACTTAACCTAAAACAAGTCACTTATGATATCGGTGTAACTTATTTTGATGACTATTTTTTTTTAACAGCGCATTTCACTCCTCGGGTTATTTGCCAACACACTTACAACGCTACAAATCTAGGGATGAGGCAGGTTGAATTTAGGGGAAGTGTTCTCCCCCATTTGTGTCGAGAGTGAGTGGAAAACCATTAAGGAAAAACCACCCTCAGTGGGCCCAAACACCATGATCTCCATGTCATCCGAAGTCTAATCTATTAGACCATTCGGCCACCAAAGCGGGTGTTTTATAACTGTTATTTTAAGTGAAAAACAGATATTTTAAAAACAACACTGTCACCTATTTTAATCATAATTGTAATTAGATTCCCCCCTCACACCCACTTTGGTGGCCGCATTGTCTAAGGCGTCGCTTTCGCAATAGAGCTTTCTGCCGATGACAGAGGCTCATCCTAAATGTTTGCCACCATCCCTCCACGCAAATGCAGGTGCAATTCCTATTAAAACCAGGTGTTATTTTTTTTATTCATAATTAGTTTTAAAAACAATAATGTGGCTTTTATGTAGGCTATGTAATGTCTGAAATAAAAAAGATTCCCTAACATTTGTACATTTAATTCTGTTCATAATATTTACCTCATTTGGATTGTTGATATTTGTGTTATTTTCTATAGTTAATAAACTGTATTTGTTAATTACTAAATAATTCTCCTTCTGAGCAAGCTTGGAAAGCTATCAATTTGCACATTATAAACTTTGGTTGTGTATTTATAGTTTTAAATAAAGTAAGCATTGTATTTTTCAATATTATGGCATTCCAGTATTCGAGTTTGCTTTTTAGATGTATACTATGTCTATAAATATTCAAAATATATATATTTTATCATGAAAACATGAAAATATCTTGAAGATAAAACGAATAAAAAATTAAAGCAAAAGACTTGCATTTATGCACTAATTTGAAATTACAATAGCCTAAAGGCTGTGTCCAATTTGTAGAGTTACCTTACTTTACTTCCACTAAACCTGACATTGAAACAGTGGACCTTGGAGTAGAAAGGTCAAGGACTCAGCCCCAGAAGATTAATTTAAATTTGATTTCCGGTATATCATAAAGGTATGTTGGATTTGTATAAAATACGGATTGAATACACTCTTCTTTATGTAATCTGAATTTTTACTTTCTCGCTCTCCTACAGGTAGAGAAATTATTGTGCTCGTAAAAAAAATCGAACTCGAGATTTTGATGAATTTCAACGTTTCATGACCCACCGAATCCTAAAAAGTTGTTTTTGAATTTCTTTCTGTCTGTCTGTACCTCGAACTAGAGCCTAAACTATTTTACCGATCGGGCTATAACTTGGTATCTAGGGTTTTCATAGGGATGCCCCAAGGAAATTTTGAAATTGGATATCTAACCCTAAAAATAAGGGTAGTTTACTGAAGGCAAAAAGAGAAAAAGTCGATTTTTTCAAAATTGCATCTAACGATTTTAAATAAATTTTATTTCTAAACATTTAGAAATATTCCAAACAAAATGGCTACTCTCAATATCTTGGAAAAATGAATTTAGAGGCTACGGTCTGATGCGTAAATTATCATTTTTTATCTATCTCCGAAACTATTAGAGAAGATATGAAATTACCTATCATTAAAAATATGTAGAACTATTTATAATATAAATACTTTATTCGAAGCATATTTTTTATAAAACCAATAACTTTCAAGCTATAAGCAAATATTTATATTTTTTAACTTTTCAAAAAGTGAAGGTAAAGTATTGCGACCGTAAAAATAATCTAACCTGAAATGTTGATGGAAGTCGATGTCTCATGACCCCCCGAACGCTAAAAAGTGGTATTTGCAACGCCCTCTGTCTGTGTGTCTGTTTAAACTTGAAATTAAGAGTAGTTTAATAAAGAGCGAAAAGAGAAAAAAATCAATTTTCTCAAAATCGGCTCTAACGATTTTGATTAAAATTCGTGTCTAGGCGTTGATTAAGATTATAAATAAACTGTCTATTTTCATTTTCGCATGAAAATGAATTTTAGTGTACTTTACAGAAGCGGAAATTTCCGTATCTCCGCAACTATTTGAGATACTAAATAACTTATCATTGCTAAATTGTATTACTATTAAAAATAAAAAAACTTTAAATGCAATATATTTTTATAAAACCAACAGTTTCTGAGATATTGGCAAATATATTAATACAATTTTGTGAGCTTTAGTTGTAAAGAGACACTACTTAAGTTTTAACGCAATAATTTTCTAATGCCATAGAGTAATTTTATATGAGTAAGTACCTCAAAAAGTTTATGTCTTTCTCCTTTAACCTCTTACGGAAAATGTTTTTAAAGCAATGATCTATCTCTATCATTTAGACTTAATAGTAAGTGTTGACCTTTTTTATTGGTCAAAATTAATAAATGAGGAATTTAATAGCAATTCGATGATTGGAAGATGTGCAACCCATGATAGAACTTTAAAAATTTTAACCAGAAGTCAAAATTTTAATGGGGACCCAATATCGATATTTTTTATCAGTCCAAATATACAAATTAGCACTTTAATGCTTTAGAAATAAAACTGTAAAATTTACAACCAGAAGTAAATAAATGTTTTACCTGAGTGTAGCAAAATTTTTGCTTTCATTTGCAGGTGTATTTTATTTCTTTTCACATATACTACGAGTTTTGAGTAAGTATCTCAATTTTTAGACAATAATGCAGGAGAATCCGTTTGGAATTCCATAACATATATTTTTGTTAGTTATGGTTAAAGCCACATCTATATATCATATTTCCGTGTCCAGGTGTCATTTTTCCATCTAAATAAAAACTTTGGAGGTAATTTAATACCGCATATCCAGATAGTCTTCTCGACTGTCACCTTTGGCATATGTTCCGTAGATTCATAAGCACTGGTATGAATAGAATTGGTAGATGGAAAAACACCCGTTAATTTTCTTCCGTAAATTTTTTGTTTTTAAAAATTTTCAATTATTTGGTTCTAAAATATTCCATATAAATGGAACGAGTGCATCTCAACTTCACGATTATTATTATGAACACATTAACACCAGGAATATTCATAAATTAAAAATATATTTAGTTTTTGTTGAAAAAAATTATGACACATTACAAATAATAAGGAACATTTTATATAATCCAGTCCAAGGTAAATAAAATTGTTATCAATAAAGTATTTATTTCAACATTCACAAATAAATATTACAAAGTGAATCATTTAATTTATATTAAAACGTTCACAGGAATAGGTAAATATCGATAAATTATGTTTCTCAACGGCTTAGTCCGCTTCAGTGCCACAGCATATTTTTGTTGCTATAACACTTGAAATACATGAAGTATTATAGATAAATAAATAAGTTATAAATACTTTAGAATATGCTTATAGCATATATTTACTCAACATGTATACAATAAATTGGATAAATAAATACTTGATATTTAAGTAAAGACTAGATTACATTTTTTAATAAAATTTCTATTTTTGTTTGTATCAAAATATTACGCTCTATTTTAATTTTAATAGATATGTGTTATTTTTATATATATTATACTATTTCTTTGGTATATATAGTTGCATATTTTAATACTGTCACAATTTTAGTGTGGCCCAACAAACACAGACAAATCTGATTTATTAATGAATTTTTTAAAGCTATAAACAAGAATCTGTTTAAAAAAGTATGGGCTCTATTGTTATAATAGTTGGTTTTTTAGTTAATACAGTCTTAAATATATTACTGTATTTATAGTTTCTCTATTTGCAAGAAATTCTTAAAAATAAAAACTGCTAAAACTAATATTTAAACTGACAAAATAAATCACTGTTGTATAATACACAAGCAATACTCAATAAATTAAAGCCAGTAATGAACCACATAGATGTATGTACATATAGTAAGATATAAATAAATTAATAATCTGACTTTTAGTTTGATTTGTTAAATAGGGAAATTATTACCAAAGTTTAGAATTTTAATATTTCTAGGAATACAGGTTTTTAGTCCAAAATTTAAACACCAAATATATACTATTTATATAGTTTGCTAAGACATTATTATTTTTATATCAAAATAAGATTATGAGCTGGTGTAGATCCAGTGAAAAATAAAGTAGGACTTTTAATATAATAAAATAAAGGTAAAGTATCTCAATAATTTTAAATAAGCCCGATGAGATTAAATTTTTTGTAGAATTTGTAGTTAAAATATATTTTGTTTCTTTTATATTTCCTTGTTTTGTTTGTTGAAGAACTTAAGGACACACCGAGACTCATCAGTCAGAAATCTCCTAATAGTTTGTGGACGCATGTATACCTGGAAAAAGGACACCACGATAAGTAATGTCTTGAAAATATACTTCTTTAATGTTGTTAATAGAATAAAAAAATACACACTAAAAATAGGCCCTATATCGTCTTTAATGAATAGTCTAAAAAAGAAAACTTAAATCTTTATGAGTCAAATATTTATCCCAACTGTTTTAAAAACATTTGGAATAATTTTAATGATTAAAGATTAATTACAATAGTGAATTATTCCCATATGATTAGAAAATAAAATAAATAACGTTATTAATTGCTTGGATTTTATTGAAATCTATATGATAAATATTGATTTATACATACCATTAAATTTAAATTTCTATCCAAACAAATAAAGTTAAAGTGATCCCAGTTTGATAAAATCTGTATTTGAACATAATATCCTCCAATCCATGGACACTACTAACCTGTTAGAACTGTGTCTGAGACTGCTGTGGGCTGCTTTGTGACGTCGACGCCTGAGGTTGCTGCTGGTTGCCGCTGTAGTAGGCGCTGTAAGCCATCTGGTGAGGGTCCCACACTCTGGAGTAAGGTCCACCAGAAGAGGCGCTAGCGTCCCAGCCGGGCTCGTACGACGACGCCGGTGGTGCCGGGGCAGGTGCAGGGGCGCTGTACGGCGTCGGTTCGATTGTCATGGGCATGGGCATGGGCATCTGCATGCCCGCCTTCTTGCACAGCTGCATGATGAGGAAACCTACCACCAGAAGGATGGCCACCTTGCTGAGGATGAGCGCCTTCATGGCCTTCAGACCGATGATAGCGACAAAGATTGGCGTGAGAGCTTTCAATGTCATCTTCAGGAGGAGCAGTACAGGCAGGAGGAGCTTCTTCTTGATCATTCCACGTGCTGAAACAGCGACGAGCTCTTACTGTCCCAAGTGGCACGAGGAAAGGATGGATTGATTGTTCAAAGTTTGGACACGAGAACTGACTGACAAGGTCACACTTTATATTAAATTGGATAATTAAGGACGCTTTGAGGAAAGTTAGTTTTTATTTTCAACCGTATCGATGGGCACGTTGATTAAATGCAAAGATATTCTAGTTTTATTTTCGGGTGATACGAAGGCTGGGGCCCCAATCACAGACAGACGTACTGAAGGTAGTGTTTACAAAATATTCTCATACTATTTCTTTACGAAAATGTTCTCTAAATTTCTCTAAATACTACCTTACTTATTCCCAAAGATTAGACAGGAATAGTTTTGAACTCAGCCCAGTGGCTAGTTCTTAATATTTACTTTTGAATAACAAATACATTATCCTAAGAAATATTTAAACTAGCAAACTATCACTTGGAAGAAATCTTAATATTATCAAATCTGCACTTAGATAAGGGAGATTTTGGGTATCATCTGCATGAAATAATTAGATCCCTTTAATCGTGAAGATATGTAAATTAGTCCTTTTTAGTTTAAAACTAACCCCTCATTTGCTATTTATTGTATGGATTCAAAATCTAGCCCAGTTTGAATCAAGTGAAATTATAACATTTCTAATAAAAATCAGAGACAATAAAATATAATAAATGTGTTTATTGTAGGATTCAAAAGAATGGAACTTTGTAACACTAGAAAAAACCTTCATTTTAAAATGATGATTCCTTTTTATATAAAAGTTATGAATTCAAAATATATAATGTTTTAGAAATTAGATTGTAAATAAGTGTGAAAATCCTATGTGTTCTAAGCAATCAAAACCTATTTGCAAACTAGTTGTATAACATGTTCAATTATTTTAATATTACGGACCAAATATTTAGTTAAATCAAAATTATCTTAGCCAAAAATAATCAAAGCTTATAAATGAAATAGACTTAGTAGATATTTTTTACGACACACACATAAATTCTCCACAAAATAAATATACGATATTTTTTTAATACTGGATTGGTTCTAGATGTTTCTAAATTGTTCTATTATTGTGCACTAGATATAAACTATATTAGTTTAAATAAATATGTTAATAAAACTGTATTAAAATACCGAGCTCATACAACAATATTTTGACACTTAATTTAGGAATGGCATCCTTTATGGATACAGTTTAAATCTTGTACGTGTTTTCTTAAGAAATAATGTTTTAAAAATGTCCGAAAACAATTTGGCTGAAACTGAGTAACTGTAAAAAACAGGTAGTAAATTTGAGACCTATGATAAGCCTCTCTAAGAGATCAGAGATCGCATCGTTAGTACCTTGGGAAAGGGCCCTGTCCTCGTTTTCATCGTCCTTAGGGAAGTCGACCTTGAAGTCAGCCAGTCCTCGGGAAGGTCTAAAGGTGAGGACAGCTTCTTGGAACAGAAACTCGGGCAGTTGCACTTTGAACTGATGGCTCTTGAGGTATCGGGTCACCCTGGATAGGATTATATCGTCCAACTTCTCAACGTCACTCCGTTCTTCATCCATGGATCTTCCGCTCTGGGTCTCTCCCACTGAGTCCAGGTAGGACAGGACTTTCATCCTAAGACAAGTCATGGAAGATCCAGATCCACTCAAGAAGCAATCATTGACAACAGATTCCAACAACTCCTCTCCGTTCTGAATCTTCCGAGAGTCACTGGAGAGGATTTCATTGTCTTGGGCACTTTCTTGGGCACTTGCCACCGTCGCTATCAAACAACTCAGGACCCCCACCAAGATCGCTGAACCGAAACGACCCTCTCCCAGACACTTGAACATCGTCACTTTTGGATGTGGTCTACACAGAACCGTGGTCGAAATGTTTGTGAATGGCCACACCTTCTGGCTCGATGCTTTTATTGCGGCAGGTGGTAAGAAGGTAATCAGGTCGAGGGACTTGAGGACGCTGGCCAGATACCAATGGCTCCTGGATGCCTCCACACACGCACACCGGGTGGACGTATAAGGCTCTGTGTTGGACTCTAATGTGTCACACGCATCGTAAGAATGACGAACATTGTTATGATTGCACACACACCAGTTATATGTTGATCAGGATACACTATCGGCCCTATTTACAACTCAATATTACTGTGTTCACATTCAGACAAGCTATTTAAAAATAAGGTCCTCAATGTTATCTTATCTAAATCTTTTTCTAGTTAAATTTTTATTTAGCACCGCGTCTTAATAACCGTTCGGGTTATAAGCTTAAGTATTAAATAAACTATTGGGTTAGGAATTGGAAAGGTGGAATATAGAGGAAGTAAACCCACATTTGTGTAGAGGGAGAGTGAAAAACAATTTAGGAATAAACATCCCCAGTTCACCCGAGTGAGATTTTAATCTCGATCTCCCTGTCCTTGGCAGTCTAGCTCAACACGAAATTAGCGCGTTAGCTAACTACACCACCGTGGCGGGTGTTAAACCTAATACATAAATGATGTATCAACATTAATCGTGATTTTGATAGATAGATAGGACCAAAACACCTGCATTGGCAATTGGGGATTTTCCACCCTCTTCTACAGAGAAGTTTTGGTGCATTTACTTTAAGGTTATCCTCCTCATTTTATGATATCAGCGCATTTTGTGTAAGTTGAGATTGTTCTGAATGGAAAGTAAAACGCATTTAATCTAACTATAATGGTATAAAAATAACATTTCTTTACATAAATGTATGTTTGAAATTATTTGTTTAGAAGGCTAAGGTAATATTATATTTTTTATAATAGTTACTATAAAATAATTTTTCAAAACAACGTATCCCTTTCTCACTCACACGAAGTATTTATTGAGATTCGTGCCTCCAATTTGTCCACTTGTATACTTATATGAGCTTTCATAAAAACTAGCTCATTATGTTTGTTTTTTTAAAAATTGGTATTAATATAATTTCTGTATTATCTTGGTACGTGATTAGTATCAATGTAGAAATCCAAAAATAAAATGTAATTCATCCGAAGCAGCAAATATAAAATATAGGATTAATCAAAAAATGTTGTCTAGTATTCAAATAAATATTCAATTATTAATTTTATTAACGTAAGTTAAATGTCAAAGTTTTAGCTCATCAGGTCACAGGTCCCCAAATATAACACAATGGCTAATATATTATTATTACTATCATCTATATTAAAGAGTGTACTGTTTTGGTATAGAGGCTGAATGTCCGACTTTCTTCCAATCTTAAGTTAGTCTTGTGTATCTAGTGAAAGTTAATGAAAATTGAAAGTTTGGGTCTAGGTTTATCTTTATTATGAACTCGTTTACCTACTAACTAACGATACTGTACCAAAAACAACAAATATAAATTTATTTCTTCAAAAACCAGTGTACATTTTTTAATTAACTCTCCGATAATTTTGGATGTATTCATAGGATGATACATATTAGTAATGTAGTACAGTGTGTTGCCCAGGGTACACCATAGGAGGTCTATACGTCATACCCACAATGAGATGATGGTTATTATGTAGTTGTGGAGCCGGGGTGAGTCTTAACCTAACTTAAGTCTAATTTACCAAACTCTGGTGACCGTTGGTATCATTCTCATTAAGGGAAAAATACCCAATGGAGCAGCTGTAAATGGAACCAGGGACCCCTAGGCTCGTAGCCAGGTGCACTGACAACTACACCACGGGCCCGGTTCATCCCAAATTGATACATGATAGATGAATGGGCACAGGATCACTCCTCACAGCTGAATCCAGTTTAATTAAATGAAAAATGAGAACATAGACACTGGAATCAAACACAGTATACTTGTCTATGTGCGCTAAAGCTCGACCACTAAGCCATTCATCCCCTAGTTAACATGGATATAACCAGTACCACGGACAGTGAAAGATGGCGCAGGATGGGAGACAAATCATTCAGTGATAGAGGATTGGCATGAATAGACAAAGGTTCCAAATTTGATACTCATGTGTAGGTTATCATATTATATTTTTTAAATTGAAAAATGATACCAGGGCACAGGAATTTAACCTGGAATATTTGACTTTGTACGTAAATGCTCTAACCACTGATCTATCCAGGATATGATTCACGGATAAGGATACAACCGTAGCAATCAAATATAAAGGCTTGGATACTTAATAAATCTTGTCATTTTGACTGTTTTAAATAGCGTATTAATAAACAAACTTTCTCATAACGTTTTAATTATGACAATATCTAACAAACTAATATACGATATTTTTTAGCACACCGTCTGATTATCTGATCAGAATATACGATGCAGATTAAACTTAAAGAGTGAGGATGATTTGCCGAGATCTACGAAAGCAGAAAATATATATTTAATAAAATGTGCTAATTATTATTTGCTATATATTGCCTCTGTCAATTAATATGAAAACAATGTGTTTGTAAGAATATTTAGATATTTAATGCTACTATTCATATTAAAAATCAATTTAGAGCTATAGTAAAAAGAAACAATTAATTCCAATCAGCGATAATATATTAGTTGTATTAACATTGTTTGTGACGGTTGATAAGATGTGTGTTTAAACGAGTGATTAACAGTTAACGACAGTGCTTGCCATCATGTAATCAAGTATTCCCATCAGCCTTGCGGTCTCAATCCGACGCTGCCCACTGGGTCAATCACAAGGACAGAGCTATCATCCGTGTCAAACAAGGGCCAAGCGATACATCAATTATATCTGGGGAGGAAGTGCTGACAGCCCCTCGTCGCAACACCGACATTATTAACTTGGATACAATACTAGAGATAAAGGAGTTGGATGTGGTATTGATAGACAAGTATGCAGCATCGGTGGTCACATAGACTAACGAGTCACTCTCGCAATGGAATGGATGGTCACTGGTCAGTGGTGGGCCAGGGTTCGGAATTACTGAGCGTGGGATTTCCTATAACGATTCCCATTTTCCCTCCATGCAAACTCAGGTACATTTCCTTTAAAATACTACCTCTATAACCCTATCGCATTAGTTATTTTTAGTTTATGACCCCGCCCCCCCTTAGTGAAAATATTGTGATCGCCAATAAAACAGAATTCGAGATTTTGAAAATTCGAGACGTTTCATGACCCACCGAGCCAACCAAAGTGATTTTGGTGATGCCATGTCTCTGTTTTTGTGTTTTTTTTTTGTCTAGAGCTGAAACCATTTTACTGACCGGGCTGAAACCTTGTAACTGGGGTTTTCTTGAGGCTTCCCTAAGGGATTATTGCAATTAGATATCCAACCCTAAATTTAAGTGTAGTTTACTGAAAGGCTGGAAGAGAAAGAATCGATATTCTCAAAATCTGCTCAAACTATTGTAATTTAATTTCATATCTATGCACTATTTGATATTACAAACAAAATGGAAGCTCTCATATTGCATGGAACCTATTTTAATGGTAGTTTATATTGGCGGAAATTTAAAATAACTGTATTAAAATCTTCGCAACAGTTTGAGATACGAACTAACTTAGAATATAGTAAAGTTGTAGTATGTGCTATTAAAAATTTAAAAAAAAACCAGTATTTGAACTATCTTATACGTAATATGATAAGCCCGTTTCTGGTTTTTGAAATTGCGAGCAAAAGACTGAACCGATTTAACAAAATACCTTTCATTATTAATATTAAGGTTTCACAAGGTCACCAAAACACCAAAAATAGTAGTTTCCAACGAAAACCCTGATATGTGCGTGGATTTATACCTGTAAATAATGTCTTTGGCTAAATATAATAACTCCTATGTAACTAATATATGTCTCTTTTGTTAAACATAATAACTAATTTTTAAAATAAAATATTTCTCTTTGGTAAGAAATAATAACTCAGTCTGAAAATAATATATGTTTCCATTATTAAAAATCGTTACTTATTATGTAAATAATATAAGTTATGTCTCTTTTGTTGAAAATAATAATTAATTCTGTGAATAAAATATTTCTCTTTTGTTTAAAATAATAACTCAACTCTTACTTAAGTTGTACTGTGCTACAAATATAAAAATTAGGGAAAAAATGTATGTATACCAAACAAGCCATTGTAGTAGTAGTAGTTTGGAAATACATAAATAGCCCGAATGTGTAGTAAAAAGTGGCACTAAATAAAGTTAAAATAAGATTTTAAATATATATATATTTTCCTAAATGTAGGCATATATATAATATATGTATAGTACGGTATATTATTTATGTATAGGCATATTGTGAATGTGTGCCTTCAGCTGGTGACTTTGAGAACCACCAGTCCAATAAGCTACTTTCTTAATAGACAGAACTGCCGATTACCGGGTGAACAAGGTTCGTTTCCCAGCCAGGTGTACGATGATTGTTCTTTCTTAAATTGTTTTAGACTTTACCTACAAGAAGTGTGTGAATACTTTTTCTAGATTCAATCTTCATCTTCTCCAGCACATCCACGTACTTAGTGAATTAGCATCACTCGAACGGTTAATGAGTTGACAAAGGTGACAAAAAATATATGAAAAATTACAATCTGGATAAAAGAATCGAACACAGGGCGTTTGACTTCAGGCACCATTGCTCTGCCACCGAATAATCCCGGCTTAGCTCGGACTTGGGGTCATCTTTCACGAGCTGTTGTATTGGATCTAATTAGGTAGTATTAGCTATTTCTCACTAAATATCGAAGTGAGATCTGTAATCTATAATATTCTTTAGTGGATTAAAATAATAAAATATACAGAGTTGTGCAAATTAATGGAAATATTTCACTGGACAGGGAAATTTCAGTTAATTTCAGTTAGGTTGGTCACACTGCTAACGGCAATTTTGGTCAGTTACTACCCAGAAGGCTGTGCTAGAAGATGCTTATTGTTTTACTATAAGGTTAGTATGTCTAGTGTACTGTGAAGTTAATAATAATCTATGTCTAATTTTTTTAAATTAAATTAATTTTCACAGCACTGTAGAAATGTGTCTTTTTGTTGAAATATGAATTTAATTTTTATCTTATTTAATAGGAAAAAGAATTAATGTGAACAATGTGTAAGTCTGTATGCCGCCCATAGCTTGCCAAATAGTTTGTAGGTCTTGACAAAAATTTAAACACACATATTTACCCTTTAAGACACACGTTTTTTTTTTTCAAATCTCCTTTATGATTATATTTTTAAAGGCAGGCATATTCAAGGAAAACCAATGAATTATTTTGGGTTAAGTTTGAAGCCATACAGTTATCAAAATGCTTATGCTCAACTGAATAAATGTAATGAATTTGTTCTGGAATCCAAATATTAAAGCTAATTTGTAGAAACGAGTCAAAAATATTTTGGAATATATTAAAAGAATTGTTGGAAACATTAACTAAAAACTCTATATTATTTCGACAAAATTGGAACACACATGCTAATAGATTATACATTTTTTCAGAACAGGTGTCAAACATTTGCTAAACTATCAACTTCTAAAAATTTGTTATGATTTCGACCAAAGTTGGCGGACACATATTCCCCTTAAAACAAATATATTATTTTGATTGTTATCTTGCTGCAAATTAAAATAATACCAAGAGAACCCAAATTTGGAAAAAGTTACCGAGGGGAAAATATACTTGATCCAAATTTAACGAAACTTAATTTTGGACATAATTTACCTGCAGAACATAGTTTATTAATTATTATCTTGTCTCCAAGACCAATCTATATAAAAAAAAAGCTATATCTACAACACAGAGGTGTCTGTCATGAGTGTTGCGCTATATCTACAACACAGAGGTGTCTGTCATGAGTGTTGCTCTATATCTACAACACAGAGGTGTCTGTCATGAGTGTTGCGCTATATATACAACACAGAGGTGTCTGTCATGAGTGTTGCGCTATATCTACAACACAGAGGTGTCTGTCACGAGTGTTGCGCTATATCTACAACACAGAGGTGTCTGTCATGAGTGTTGCACTATATCTACAACACAGAGGGGTCTGTAATTTAAAAATCAGTACGCTGTGCACTAACATGTGAATAATCAAGCCGGAATTTTTAATTTGAGTTTCTTAGATTAATTAAAAACTTTATAGGACGAAATAAAACTAAGGTTTTTTTTTGTCTATTTGAAGCACATGAGAATGTTACCAGGGTGACCACGCAATCCATTGAATTCTTACCAAGCGCAACGGCAGGTACATCTGTTAGTTTTTAATAAAACAAAAAGTATTACCACCAAATAAGAAAGCCACCTTTAGTGTGATTGCATTCACGTTTTAAATTAAGTTTTTTTTATTTATTTTATTAATTAGCGTGTAAAACTACAAACACAACTACATAGCTTTACAAAAAAACCATATTTATTTTTAAAACATTATAAATAAACAATTTAAGAGTGTTCTATCCAAACATAGACATCTTGAAAAATCATCTTGAAAAGCTCCTGACGTATAATAATGCCATTATAAGCAGTAGCAACAATGGACAGACCACGAATTAAAACACTGGAAGATAAAATATTTCCCCAAAAACATTATAATACTTACAGTTAACATATATTAATATTAAAATTTAAAAAATTGCCAAACAAAAACACTGTGCATGATCCCAGCTAATATAAATTGTAGTTAGTCTGTTAATCTTGCATGGACTATAAAGCCTTGAAAGGCTAACAGGGAAATAATCGATCTCTACCTACTAAACATTTCCGAAAATTGACATTCACGTATAAGAAGAACCACCCAACGGGATGAGAATAGAAATCTATCAACTTGAAATATTCAATACATCCATAAACTTCAAATAACTCTGGGGACGGATTATTGATCTCAAAACAGGAAGTGATTAAAATATACTTCACAAAACTTTCTTGTTTATTATAAAAATACTGTTAGGGACTACGAACTTTAACAGGGATGTAGTAAATCTTCATTCTCCAAAATCATTAACAGCTATATGCAAAAAGACTCTTAAAAAAATCTACGATATTTAATTTTTTTAAATAAATTCTAATAAAAGCAGGTGAGCATATAAATTATTTCACAATATGTACAATATTTTCTATAATTATATGTATATGTGTATATAAATACACATATCATTCATTCGGGCTATCCTCATACTTAGGCCTAGACTTGCGGGGCAGTGATAAAATAGATAGAACTGTAAATAGCTAAACCCAAACTCGTATGGAGGGGAATATAAACTACCATTTAGGCAAAAACCTGAATAACTGTCCGGGATTTCAAAGACTTAACTCACTGTCACAGGCAAATTAGACTTTACGTGACTGACGTTTTGATCTACATGCTCACTGATGCCAGGTTTATTAATAACTCTCAATAAAATAAAATGAAACTTTATTCACTCAATATATGTGTAGCCTGCTAAATTAGTTAGGAATATCGGTGAATTATTTCATTTCTAAAGAAACACGATTATTTATTTAGTTATATATATATTTTTTCTTCCCTCACTATCTTAACTCATTTATCAGTAGATAAATCTCATACTGACTAGTAGGTTCACTCATACATCAAATTTGATCAATAATTAAACAACATACAATATTACTTTTTTATTTATAATTTATACATTATCCATTCATTACATTCGCCCACACTTGGTTATAAATAAAGTTTGTTAAATACACACACGCTTCCTTTAACAGGTCTGAAGAATGAGTTTGGTCAAAGCCCTAGACCAGTGGTTCCCCAATCTTTACCAGTTCCCCAATGTTTTGTTTAATGTCAATCAGTGGGAGTACCCCTTCCACCGCCCCACAGGGGCTGGGTCCACCAGATTTGAGAGCCACTGGCCTACAAGTGTTCAACTAGTTGGAGCGTAGGCGTTGTAAGCGAGGGTGTGGGGTTCGAAGCTTCTGGCAGCCGCAGCATATGAGTTGTACGAGTCCCAAGGTCCATGGGCCGCTACCTGAGGATGACCAGTGTCTGAGGCGAGCTTCTTGCACAGTTGGAAGATGGCCAGAGCCACGGAGATGACGAAAGAGAAGAAAGATAGTTGAAGAGCGTTCCATGCCTTCAAACCCAGGACCCCGATGAACAAGGGGATGAGGGTTATCGCCTTAAGTAATACGAACACTAGGATGGGGATGATAATCTTACGGAGTTTGCTTCGACGACCTGGGACAGAGTAAACAGAAGAACAACATTTAAAATCCACATAAGAATATCAACGATTGTGGTTTTTGTTCATAAATTTTAGAGGAGTCATTGCTATACTAAGGGAGTTTACACGTTTATTATAGCAAAAACTGTTACCCCTAAGAAACTAGTGTAATTAAGGACCGAGGTCTCAAACCTATACCTTCACATACCCTCATACGAGGGAAAATCCTTACACAGAAACAAGTGTTGGGATAAATATATTCTAAACAAAATACAAGGTAGTTAATATTAATATGCCCTAGAGGTTGACCCAAAATACAAAAAAAAATTGTTTTAAAAATACAATGATAGCTTTTTAAAATGCGGTGAGTACAATCTGTCTAAAAATTTTGCGTGGATTATTTAAGTATCTTATATTTTGAACATAATATAAACTATATATTTTTATTATTTTTATCTAGTTGTTGCTAAAACATATGTTCATTCGTCATTATTATAGCTTTATATTTGAATTTAAGACAATTTTTTTAATAGTGAATTCTTCATCATATGTTCAATATGACTTAAACACCAATTAAATACTCAAACAAATTTAAATAGACCTAAATATAGATTATATGCGAAATACTAAGTATATAACCCGAACGGGTAGTATGATGCGGTGCTAAGTATTGTTATTATATGTGATGAAATAAAATACTTTATTTTTGAATATCAGTTCGACTAGGTTTATACTCAGCTTAACATAATATTACAGTAGTTTACAATGAAACTATGTCATGTACCAAACATCCTGGCCCTACCTTCCTCGACGGCTCTTCCTTGCTACCTTGTCCTGAGGAAAGTTCAGCTTAAGACTGAGTTCGTCATCGTCAATATTCCTCGCAGACACTGTCAGAGAAGAGTCCCAAGGCAGCTGCATGATGACGTCATGTTTCTCCAGGTAGCTCTGCACTTGATCCAATAGACCCTTCTGACCCCGGGATTCAACCCCAGAATCGTTCTTCTCTTCAGCGGCAGAGTTGCGTACCACCGACACGCCCTCTGACACCTTAAACACAGATTATTGTTGAGAAATAGCAGCGTTGGGCATGTGGACTAAGGCACCAGTCTCGTCTTGTATGATTTGAATGTGCCTAGAAATGTAATGTTCGTAACTATACTTGCTATAGTTAGGTGGATCTCACTAAATGGGTTTCCATTTTATTATCGAGCAAATATGAGTACATTTCTTCTAAAGTCTTTTCTACTTCGTACGCCACTAAATAGTGAGTATGCCAATAACCTGGATGGGTGGTAGGAATGGAACCTAGAATAAGGTAATTGAACAAGGTACTTAGATCTTTGAGATTCATATCCCTATCACAGAGCTTTTTAGGATGATTTTCTATAGTGTTACTCTTCACCCATAATGTCAGGTATGAGATTAGAGTGGACATTAGCAAAGAAGAAGAAACAGCTCTTGCCTGTGGAATGAAGAACATTCTCTGAGAGTTTTAAAAGCTACTGGACTTATTTTCGTGAACAACACAATGGAACTTGTACCACAATCACTTTTGACTGATGCTGTCGATTCTCCATTGACACTTAAAGGGTCGCTGTAGTATATATTTTTAATATTCGCCACTAAAACACGCTCTAAATGTTTTTTTAAGGAGCAGACCAAGTATAGTCACTTTCTGTCAAAGATAAATGTTAGGGCTCATTCCACATGTTCAGATAAAGTATTCCAACTAACTAACTAACTAACTAACTAACTAACTAACTAACTGAAAATATAATAGCGTCGAGACATATTATATAAGCTTTGTATAGCTTTATAGATATTTATTAATCAACTTAATCTTATTTTAGCTAACAATATTAAAAGTCCAAACAAATTAAATTTGTTAACATTAAAAATGTATACAAATCCAAACAAACCTAGTTATTGGTTTTAATAGTATCTCAAGACATTCCTTTAAACAACTAAGCCATACTCACTCTCTTGTAAACGGAATTTTGAAACGTGGGTTTGGGGAAGGCGGGGGAGGGGGTGGATTTATAAATAAAATGAAACAAAAATTAACTATCATAGTAATAGATATTTGTACATATTTCAATGTATTGTCCATAGGCTTTCAGATAAATAAATAATATTATAGTTATCAATTTCATGTTTGAGACAAATCCAAATCCCCTCAGCAAATATTAGTAAATAAATGTGTTATGAACATCGTTTTAAAAACTTATATTATTTTTTAGATAGTATTTTCTACTTTACGTGTTGATAATTTAAACTATTTTAAAAATATTTTTAGTGATACATTTAAAAAAATAATTTTATCAAGGTTAAGTGATTAAGTTCCTCAAGAACTACTGTATATTCATAATTGAATGTTTTCGCGAACGTTGGATTTAAATTTTTATTTGAAAATTATAACTTATGGCTACATTAAAGTTTCAGTTTTTTTCAGGCACGCAACATATCTTAGTTACTAGTGCCTAGGCCACAGTGAAAATAGTGAATTCCAAACCACTCTCATTATGTTAATGAGTCAATTATTGAGTGTGCAACTAGGCTTCAGATACAAAATGCCTTGAGACTCTCATAACTAAAGTACCATTGCTCAAAACTGACACCCTGATACTCTCGGCTCTGGCAGAAATTAATGATAGCTTTAACATCATATGTTAGTCAGTATAGCTCACTTGGGCTCTCACGCCCTGGGATTTATTTTTGTTTCCAGCATAACATATATTGTGCCTGAGGAATAATGTTCTTAATGTATAAGTTTTTTTAAAATATTTTCTCACCTGGAACGAATCCTTTCTGAAGACCTGATCGAGAAGATTCAAGACCTTATACTTCATGCAAGCAACGTCGTTCTTGTCCTGAGAACATTCTTTGCGCAGATCTTCTACGACACCGTCCAT